>JAPWTK010000019.1:0-285000 GCA_029963805.1 Aromia moschata
AAAAATATCTCTAAAAAAGTAAAATTGTAATTTTGGAAAAAATCGGAAAAGAAGATGAATTTCTGAAGTTGAACCAAAAAATGATTTGATATTGAGTTATTTATTACTTTTTTCCCTACCTTTTATACACAGTCGACGTATCACCTTCAACTTGGCCTTATTTGATGCAGAATTTCACAAGCTGCAATCCTATCAGAAGCAAAATCAATACTGTAGTACAAAAAAATATCAGAATTTAATAATATCTCTAGTTACTGGCTGTATGGATATACATATATATAATAGTGCATCTCAGTATTGCAATTGAGATTTTTTTGTTCATCTATATACACAAAAAAAGTAGGGGACACCCGGGTTTGAACCGGGGACCTCTCGATCTGCAGTCGAATGCTCTACCACTGAGCTATATCCCCTTTTTTGACTTTGAATTATACTCATGGTTATGTGCAAAGATTGTCAATTCCATCAAAAATGGAATGTGAATTTAAGATAAAATAATAAATTATCAGAATAATGATATCAGTAATATATATTGGTCACATAGTGTTTACAGCGGGTCCGATAAATAATTAAGAATTTGCGGAGTTTTTTTTTAATTTGGAGATAGATTTTTTCATAATTTGATGAGAAAACTGTTGTATTAGATGCCAGAATGATTATCTCCGGTAAAGAACACGAAATATCAGCAATTTAAAGCACTGTAAACATTTTATAACATAACGGGTTCGTTTTACTTTGCAATCTTCAGGTCTGGCTCAAGGATATTTGAAGCCCTTATGCCAAATCATTTTTGGCGGCCCCACCTAATCGTACACGCTTCCCGTATTTATCATTTTCTGTCAGCCGTCACTCTTTTGGAACAATGTTTTTTTGTTTGCACAAAATTTGTTTTTTGTAAAAAAATTTATTATTAGCATAAAAATTTGAGTTGGCTCAGTCAGAACCATCTCCGTTTCTGTGATGAAGACTGTTACGATGCTGTTGCAATTTCGTCAAAGTACAAAATTTCCTGTATTTCAGCTGACTATGAATCTTGACTATTCATGTTTACCAATAAATCAGAAATTCAACAATTCAAAAATAATAATACCAAGACTTGAGTATATTTTCGTGTGGTCTGAAATTATAGTTAATAGAAAACGATGCGCTTAACGCGTTACAACAATAACCTCTCCAAACTGATCAATAAGTAATACTAGAGTAACAAATTTTAATTCACTACTTTTGGCGTCGCCTATAATTAACATAAGATCAAATCTCTGTATTGCATCCCCTATAGCTGTATGATTATTGTTTTAAATTTATTATAATCATATTAAAACATAAAAAAAAGAAAACGAAAAACTGGATGTTTCCCACGAAACACCGAACTACTATACTTTTCTCGACGTTTCTAAACGACATTTAAATTAGAATATCCATAAAAAAAAACAAATACCTGGTACGGTTAGAAAAGGGGAATTTTGGTCCTAGCCTTGCATGGAATGTGGTCGACAATATTTACTTTAGACGTTTTTCTTTTTGCCAAATATGTATTCGATTTTCCATTGCCTAGTAGCCATACATTGCGTAAAACATATTTACAGAAGACATATCAACGTGTCATGGAAAATGTCAAAGAAGACATACGTAATAAATTTCTGTGGCTGACAGTGGACGAAACAACAGATTTTGCGGTAATAAGGTCGTTAATGTTCCCGAATAAACGGGATTTGCAAACAATGGCTAAAAGTACAGTAATAATAGTAACACATGTGTTGTCCTCTGTAGATATAAAAAATAATTATGTACTTATGCTTGCGACAACAAACAACTGTTAGTGATATAAACTACTGTGCGAAACTCTTGAAAATAATGTGCGTGTTATGTCGTCCTCTGTCCGTGTGAACTATTTTGATCTGCACCTTTGATTTCAGCAGATGTGAAACGATCATTCTTCTTCTACAACCAAATGTACAGGCCAAATCGCTCACGTTTAACGATAATAAATGCAGAAAGACTACTGGTCATGACAACGTACGCTCAAGCAATGAGGGCAGTAGGTGTTTCTGAATGTCACAAGCAATAGGTATATACATTCATTATTAACAGATTTTTACTCCTGTCTTTTTGATCTCAAACATCTTCCGTTAATAACATGACGGATTACGAGTCCTGCCCTGCGCCATAGCACACGTTCGGACCCTACACTGGTACGTCTACACTTGTGCCTTTTTTCGCGTGCGTCATCATCTTGCATCAGTGTAAGGCCCGTTGCACAATTAACATAAACGTAAAATTAACCATAACCACAAAGATGGCGTATATGAAAATAATGTTCTTGTCTACAACTAATTCAATTAACATTAGCATTAAGAATGACCTTCAATTCACCTTCAAAAATAACCGTAAGCATAAAGATGAAATTATTTTATCTTTACGTTTAAAATTACGTTTTGCCAGTTATACCAACCTTATGTCTGCACTCTCGTGAAATGTGGGTTAAGGGTTACCCTAAATACAATAGTAATTAACACTAATTAATACTAAATTACTGCAATTTTAGTTAACAATTCGAGGTCCATCATTTCTTCTAATTCCAGTGTCGTTTCTGATTTTTCACACAAAATGTTTAATTTAGTGAAATTGGCTAAACTGAATCCTCTATGCGGGAATTTTAAAATACACACGATTTTACGTAGATTTGTTGTGGACAAAACATAAAAATTACAGTTATGCTTATGGTTATGGTTGTGGTTAGCTCAATTGTGCAACAGGACTAAGCATAAAGATGAAATTATTTTATCTTTACGTTTGAAATTACGTTTTGACAGTTATACCAACCTTGTGTCTGCACTCTCGTAAAATGTGGGTTAAGAGTTACCCTAAATACAGTAGTAATTAACACTAATTTTCTGATTTTTCACACAAAATGTTTAATTTAGTGAAATTGGCTAAACTGAATCCTCTATGCGGGAGTTTTAAAATACATACATTTTACGCAGATTTGTTGTGGACAAAGCATAAAAATTACAGTTATGCTTATGGTTATGGTTGTGGTTAGCTCAATTGTGCAATAGGACTAAGTGAAGAATGCAACTAGCGCATGCGCTAGACGAGTTGAACGACGCCAATATACAAGCGCAACCCATGAGGAACGTAGTGCTGCGACATCGACGGAAAACATCGATAAACAGCGATTCATCGATGTTGACCTCGAAAACAATCATCGATATAGACAAAACATCGCTAATAAACCATCGATGTTCAAAGAACATCGATGTTGCTGTTATTTATTGTATCGTGTATATACGTTGTACGTAAATTGAAAATGCTAATAATAAGTAATATAAGTGTATATTATGTACATAAGTAGGAATTGTATTATAATATATAATCCATTAATCCAACAAATCCATTAATCAAAATGCAACACAACTTATGTAATTTTAAAACTACTGAATTGATCACTTTTAATATTCAGAATAAGCTGTAACAGAAGGAGCGCTAGGGTTTCAGTCCATTTAATTTTCTTATTAATAAACATAAGCATGTTTTGTATATATATTTTAAATTACTGTTTTTGTATTTGTGTCAATTGTATTAAAGAAACTATTACCACTATTTAAGTAACTGCTCTTTTTTTGTGATGTGTGTAAAAGTAATATCGAAAGGCAAACATCGATATTGTCATCGATGTATTGGTCTTTTCTAACATCTATGACAAAACGTCGAACATCGACAGCAAAACATCGATGGTTTTGAAACATCAAATATCATCGCCTAGCACTAGAGGAACGTAGGTCGAAGGCTAGTGGATTTTCGTGCGTTATACCTTGCGTTTAATTATGTCTTCCGCAGAAGAAACGCTACTTTTTATTGATTTACAAGCGATTTTTAATTGATTTTATTGATTTACAAGCTCAAGTAAAAGTTCATTTTGGACATGCGTGTAAAATTTCTAAACAGGACACAATTGTCCTTATCCAATTCTTTCATAATTTCAAAATTACATTTCAAATACTCTTTCATCTATACACGCCGTCGCTTATTCCACTTTTCTTTTGATTTCTTGATTATTACAAAAGCTACACTAACACCCAAGTGGCATCTAATATATCAATTTCTGCGCAGTTATTATAAAGCTGTAACAGCCCACTAACTTTAAGGTTAATTTTGAAAAAAAAATGACGTTTTCCACGAAACAGCGAACTACTACTCTTTTCTCGACGAAGATAAAACTGAGTTTTAATCTTCTAATTAAAACTGAATTTTAATCTTCTCCTGAAGATGCTAACTTAGTTGACGAAACACGCGTCGTGTAGTAGTTCGCAGGGGCTGTTCACTCTTATGAGCCTACCTGAAATGTGATATTTAGTATGAGACCAACTCTATAGATGGCGCAACCAGCTTAGTTAGTTATGTATAGTTGGTACTGTTAAAAAAAAGATTGGTAGTCCGGAAGAACTAGTTGAGTCCATGCGCCCAAATGTTTAATATTTATAATTTGCGTTATGTTCTTACGTCAATATTTATCTGGGCGTATCGATTGAATTGGTTCTAAGTAAAACCAAAACAAACCTAAATTTTGTAGTTTTGTGTTTAATTTGTTTCCATGTGTTAATTTATTTTGTGTTTTATTTGTTTATTGGGTATTATATATTCTTGAGACATAAATTAGTTGAGTTAATATTACATTAAAAGAAGGAGAACTAGAACTGGTACCAGATGTGTGTTATAAAAATGAAACTTCATGTAAAGAAAGTTATGCCTTTACTTTTTATATAAATATAGGATATTAGTATAGGATTTATATAACTAGTTTATATAAATGGCTGGAAATAATTTATACTTAAATGTGATTGTGTTGTGTATAAATGTGATTGTGAATGCGTATAAATGTGGTTGTGAATAAAGGAATCTTACATCTAAAACAATTGATTTTGGTATTTAATGGTTTCAATATCTCAAATATCCTCCTTTTTCATCACAGCATGTCTTTAAAATTTATTTTTTAGACATTATTTCTTGAGGCACGGTTTCAAATACAGTTTGTGGACTTTTTTAAGTGTTCCTTTATGGACGAAACGTATATATATTATATGACAAGAATAGCAAAATCATATTTAGTTTATGCTAGATAAGGATAAAAAACTTTATGTAACCAAGTACGATTATGCTATTCTTATATACATACGTTTTGTCCATAATGGAACTCTTAAGAGTCCGTACTTTGACTGTATTTTATTTTTGAATATAGCGCCATCCGCCATATTAGTTCAAATTAGTTTGAGACCAATGCAAGATATGGCGCTTCACGGTTTCATTTAATTCTATGAGAGAGTTCCATCTATCTCTTCTTTTATCTATGGTAGTTCGGTGTTTCTTGGAAAACGTCCAGTTTTTTGTTTCTACGCTGAAGGTTCCAGTACACACTCCAGTTAATTTTGAACTTAAATTATGCACGTCTACAGATACCTGTATACTGTATATACATACGGCCGAATGCGACAAGTTGATTGGCGAATTGATGTGGACAGTTAGCTGCATGCGTTTCATGCATTCAACAAAAGGCATGCATTAGAGGCAAGATGAAACGCAATATGAAATGCAAGTTGAAGCGCAAGTTGAACACGAAAGTGTAGACGTACCTCTGATCACATAAATAGTTGTCAATACCGCATCCACTTGTAGATAATTCGTTTTTATTACAGACACGCGGTGTGCAACACACAGAGACGAGTCGAGGAGATGCGCACACGGCACAGATTGCATAACAGAAGGGCGAGACAATGGCGACTAGCGCGACACGTCAGACGTGGGAATCCTGATTCGGACGTGCAAGCGTGGCAAGTCCATTGTTTCCTCGGGCGACTAGATGTTGGTCGCGTAAACGTCGAGGTGATTCGACACTTGTGAACGTGTCTTTTCCGCTTTGCTGCCGGTGTATTTCAGACGCCAGTAGAGAGGAAGAGGCTGGTGCACAGTGGTTTGACAACCACCAGACTAGTACCAGGAGGATAACGTATTGTTATCGTCTCGTAGTGATCTGATTAGCTGCGATTTGATTAAAAAAATATTACTTACAGTTTGTGATGTCAGGTTGTTGTTATTCTTATGTATTTATCACATCGATCGATGTCAACAACAAACCAATTTACATTTGTTTATCATTTTGAAATTTTTAAACAGACTAGTAATTTACGTACCTGGGTGATTCTCTGTAAGGACGTTTTCAGTCTGTACAAACAAACGGTTTTTTTCACTATAAATCCTTTCTGTAAGAGATGTATAGTCATCACCTAAAAAGTGAAGTAGGTCCCATGCGTCGTTTTCAAGATATGGCTAACTGAAATATCACCAACCACCACTACTGTACAGTCACAACTAGCCTGCAACAAATTATTATAACTATTACAGTATCAATAACAAAATTAAGTTTAAAAGAAAGACTAATGTCAAAACTACACAGTCCCCTGGAATGAAAAACAGTCCCCTGCCACATTACAAAGCGGGGGACTGTTGCCAGAGGACTGTGTATTTTGATCAAATCGTGAAATATCAAGCAAACTATTGCAATATATTTAACTTTTTGAATTCTCCATAAATATTTACATCAATTATTATGATATTACGTAAAATATATCCAATTTTATAGATATATTATAAATAAAAATGCTTACCAGGGGACTGTGTGTAGTAGTGGTCCAGACACATGTTTTCAACACAATCGATGTTCTGACACTAAATAAAATGGCGACGAAGCGCTACTAGCGCTACGGACACGAACTTAAGACTAGTTACGTCCCTGTAAACCCTGGGCAACATAAAAACGCACAGTGGAAACTTTTTTTTTTGTTTTGAACTTTGGGCAGGGGACTGTTCTTAAAATGCCAGGACAAACTTTGGTTTAATAAATTAAATGAAATAAATCGATTTAAGGTATTTTTTAATTTGGAAGACTGTAAGTTAACTAATTGTGTTTATAAACATTATGCATAAAATTATATATTATAAGTGAATATCTTGAAATTAAATCTCAAAGTCTCAATTCTAGAAAAGGGACAGCCCAGGGAACTGTGTTTTTGGTGGTTTTGGAATTTTTTACAAAAAAAAAACTAAAATTTATTTCGTTTTAATTATAAGTGCTCCAAATAGGAATATTGTTATGCTTGTGTCCTGAAGTTTTTTTAATGTCTGAAATAACATTTTTTTTCGGAAAAAAATGACAAGGATAGCCGTTTACGCGCTTACAGAGAATCACCCACCTAACAAGTCCGGAAACATTGTTTTTTTTAACTCTTCGATTTTTTTTTTTCAAATTTAACAAATAACATGCATAATTTAAAGAAGCGTTGAAAACAATGTTTTTTTCTTCATTTTGATGAAGATTTCACAATGTTTAGAAACTTTAATCTTTCTCTTCATTATTTTGTAAAACTTTGATCGATGGGTCAGAGAAAACGGTTCGATGGATCGATTTGAAAATTTACAGGGCCATTTTGGGGTATATTAAGCTGTAAAAAAAAACTGAAAACATTTTTTTCCCCACAATGTTTGTAAACACGCGGTAGATGTATTGAAACAATGAAAAATGTTGCTTTTTCTCTTTTTAAATCAATGTTGAGGGTGAACAATTCTTTTTATCAAAATATCGTAAAAGGATCTTAGGTGGTACCTAGGTAGAAGGTAAAACCACAGGTAGGGGGGTTTATTCTAGTTTTTGAAACTGCCCTTATATTCTTTATGTATCATTGTTTGCTGAGATATCAATGATCAAAGACAAAATGATCCTGTTTCATTAAAAGTCAGATATCTCAGCGACAAATTGACGTAAAATTATTATAAAAAAAAAGCAATTTGAAGCTGAATAAACAAGCTATCTGATCCATGCATTGATTTAATTAAAAAACTTGGTCTTGGACTAGGGATCCCCTAGTACAAGACCAAGAAAAAAATAAAAAAATTACTAACTTCTTTTTCTCGAGCTATTTTTAGGATGGCGTGATAACCGTAGCTCACAAAAATTGTTTGTCAAAAGATCTCAAAACTAGAAACTTGAAGCTTCAAAACGGTTTCTTTAAAATCTAGATACAACAATTTTTCACTGAGATACAGCCTTTCAAAAATGACCAAAAATCTAGGAATTTTTTTTTCCAAGTTTGAAAAGTATATTTATTTGTAAAAATAAATTAGGAATATTTTAATCCTTGTTAATATAAATCTTTTTATTCAAATTGTGACCGTTTATATTACTTTTCACTAAAATGGTACTTTTCAGCATAGAACGCAAGCTCCACAAGATTGGGGATTAAACAATTTCTGATTTTTGCGTTAAATAAGCCAAAATTCGTCCTCTGAAATAGCTTTACATTTCTTTGTTTCCATCCACTTCATGAACAAATTATAAACGTTTTCGTACCAAAACTTTAATTTTTCAGGTAGAAACTGTGTTGTAGCAGCAACTGCTACATTGGAAGTTACATCAGGAACATTTTCAAACTCACTTTCACTCCATTCCACAGATCTGAATGTGGCCAAATTGCACTTTTTCTCTTTTTTTCAAGAATTTTCTAAAGTCTTGGACGTCTATGGAGATCTATATTTGTACCATAAATTGTAAGGAGTAATATTTATTGGAAGCTGAGAGGTAAACTCAGTTTGTGATTTTCCTTAGAAGGGTATAAAAACATTGAAGAACATTTAGGGGTTATATTGGTTATGGCAATACTTTGAGATTACGGTGTTAGCTTTGTGAATGATTTCCAAAAATACTGATAGCTTTGTCTAAAACTCCAACAGAAACTACGAAAGTCTTTAGAATTTTTGTGAGGGAGTAAGAAAAGAACCATGAACCACGAATTATCAAAAGAGTTGTATGTAAATGCTATAAACTTTCTCGTATAAAACAGATTTGTTGCATAAAACGGATTTTACATTTACGAAATCAATTATGTACACCACTTATAAAAAAAATTAAGCTAGCAAGTAATGAAGCTCATTTATTTAGAACACGTACAAAATATAGACCGCATAGTGGTAGAGGCTGCATAGGTACTGAATGTGTCATAACATAACTTATGCAATATGTATCTATGTATGTACATATATTCTAAGAATAGAAATTGCGGAGAATAATGTTTTAGTGGTTAAACGTAATTAGATAATGACGTTTTGTTTCACCTTTCATGAAATTCAGAGACAGCATTTGTTTTCCAGTTCTCGTGGTTTTCATCGTTGGCAATTGTTCCTATGAAAACTTGCTAATACATCGAAGTATACATACATATATACATCATGCTATCCCGTCAATGCATATATGAAATCATTATCCTTTTTTATGTGGCGTCAGCTGCATTTGTGAATACCTGGGATCTGACAGGACAACATACGTTTTATTTATTAGACGATGTCAATCATATTGATTTTTTATTTGTCTTTTTAGAAATATTACTTATTGTTTTAATTCGAAATTGTTGCTTGAATTATTGTTTATGTAAAACATACGTTAAATATTTGAAAAACAGGTCGCTGAAGCCGTTGAAGGTCTAGAAACTAAAAGGCTGCCAAATAAGATAAATATTTTCTTGAAGCTTTTGGTTAAGTAAAAAGACCAAAGAAGTACATACGAGGTGTGTGAATTAAATAACGAGACTGGCAACGTAGTGCTCGATCTAGCAACACTGCGGAGGCGGGACTTGGAAGGACGGTAGGTTAACATGTAATGCACCTTCAGTACAAGTTTTAACTTGTTAGTCATTTGCTTGTTTTTTTGTGGCTATTTTCGTAAACCGATTTTTTCTAGTGCACTTTAAAAATGAGGGACATTAATTTTGAGCAACGGTGTGCTATCAGGTTTTGCTTCACACTTGGACACAGCGCAACGGATACTTTTGCAAAACTTCAGCACACCTACGGAGACAGTGTTTTTTCATGAGCCCAGGTTTTTCGGTGGTTTGAGGCATTCTCAGATGGAAGAGAGTTGACGACAAGAATGATCGGTGATGAGTTACATTTGAATTACACCACTGTTCATCAGATTTTGACTAACGAATTGGGGATGAGAAAAATCTGTGCAACAATGGTTCCAAAAAACTTTTAGCAGGAAAAAAGAAGATCAGGAGAGGAAGGTGTCTTTTGGAATCGATTCAAAATGAACCCCATTTAATGGAACATGTCATTACTGATGGTGAGACTTGGGTGTTTGAGTACGACCCGGAAACCAAGCGCCCAAGTATGGAAACAGTAAATCAACACTTTGACAGAGAGGTTCTCGAAAAACTTCGAAAAAGGATCATGCTTGTAAGACCAAACATCAAGAACAATTGGATGTTGCATCATGAAAATACGCCTTGTCACACAGCCATTTCAGTAAACGAGGAGGTAATTCAGCCTCCTTATTCGCCTGACTTGAGTCCTTGTTACTTTTTTCTCTTTCCGAGATTGAGGAATCACATGAAGGGACGTCATTTTGGGACCATAGAAAACATTCAAACGACTGTAACCGACCAGCTGAAGGTTATTCCAGTATTCCAGTATATGAGTTCCGGCACTGCTGTGAGGAATGGAAGAATCGTCTCCAGCGCTGTGTGGCTTCCCAAGAAAGTTATTTTGAAGGAGACATTACTGAATTGAATTTTTATTCGAATGAAAAAAATTAAAAAAAATCAGTCTCATTACTTAATTTACACACCTCGTATACTACAGAATAATTTACTTTTTTTACTATCAGAAACAAGCTATAATTATTCAAATAGAGGCAATTGCTAAAAAAATCTGTTATTTTTTTTGCAGTATTTCGTGAAATATGAAGGGAAAATTTGTTTTACTTTTTGGTCCTGAGTTCCATTAAATTCTTGAGGCGTATGTTACTAAAAACCAGACCAAAGTCACAGGAATGCTAATGGGGAAGTTTGAAGACGTTATTAATATTTAATATCTTTAAGGAAAATAAAGTGGAGTGGTATTAAAAATCTGTTGATGAGTAAATGTAAATAAATCACAAGGTTATTTTAAGACCAATCGCTAAGAAAATGGTGCCAATATTTTCATACAAAACAAAGCAATATGCGGTTAATATCACGTCAGATATTTAAAAAATTGTTTATATTTTTCATTACTCAATTATTATTGAGTTACCATTTTTTATTTAAATGTTTGTTGTACCCCAATTTACGTAAAAGAGATTTTTTACCCAATATCACAGCAGATAATTGTAGATACCTATAAAAGTTTTTCACTGTCCAATTTTACCGTGTATGAATAGACACATTGCATACATACCAAAACTATGGGAACATCATAAGAATCGTAGAGGAGTGGGAAGTCGGTGGGAAGACGGTAAAATTATGGAAGAGTAGGACGAATGATAATTGCTAGATGCTAGACTTTAATGAATGTTCGACATGTTTTTCTATCAAACCGTCCAAGGCCTCTGTTCGCACAGAAATTAGCACTGGATATTTAATAAATAAATTACATCAATGCCATTACACAGAAGTAAGCAACGCCCACGTTACGGTTTTGCCTTTGAGGATAAATGCGTTTATTTACGACGAAACACAACGTGGTTTATTTTCATGTGATGCTGTTTATTTATTATATATACGGTTGGCCAATCGTTCCTCAATACAGGGGTGCGCGGCGGTCCGTTTTGTCCGACAATCTGGCAGACTCTAGCATTATTATCAGAGTATTCGAGGTGTGGATGCCATCGGCGTCAGTATTACCTTAACAATAAAATGTCACACGTGCAAACGACTAAAAAACTACCATTTGCTGGCAAAGTTAATAAATTCATCGGTAATTTCGCAGATTTATTTTATTTTATGATAACGCGACCGGAATGTGTGGAGTCTGTAAGGAATTTCTGTTGTATTGGGACAAACGCAATTATAGCTGACATATAAATAGTGTGAAACATAAAAATAAAAAAGAGGGTATATCCTTGAGAACTCAGTTTATGTTCGATTTACTTTCAATGCTAAGTGCATGTGATCGAGCAAATAAGTTCTAGTCCTAGTCCAACTCTAATAAAATTTATTGCTTTTACCTTACCAACCTAAATTCAAAAGAAAAATTTAAAAAGATCCTTTGGTTTATACCGTTGGTTTGGTTTGGTTTTATAGTAGCCGTAAAGCTTAGCCAAAAGTAAATAAACGACAAGACAATTTAACGACGATTTTAGAATTTAAAAAATGAGTTGTAAACTGTTGTATATTGGGCAAACAAAACGGTTAATTTAACTAGATTAAAAGGACATATTAGGGGTAAAGTGGAGCAGAGGTAGTTTGGACTGCCCAATATGCTTTTGACAGGGTTACGTTAGCAGTTTGCGAACCAATCGCAAGCGAGATGGTGGTAACTCGTTCAGAGCGCACGGCTATCTGGATCCAACGTAATATTTAAAGAGATATTTTTAAATATTTTAAGTATATGGTTGTGTGTTGAAAAACTTCTGAATGGCTTTGGTCAAACTCAACTTATTCTGATACTTCTTTGTTTTTCAGATAATTTTTCAGAGGAATTCTAGGCCAGAGAAATAAATCAGTTATCTGAACAATGGGCGAAGCTAATAGAACCAGATGATGGAATGTGAAGGAGATAATAAATGGACAACACAAAACATTTTTTTTCGAGTGCAAATGGCATTCACCTAGGTATTTCTTATAGAGACATTCCCTCTATCATGCGCTTGAAGAAACGAGCTGAATTGATTTTGTATGTATTTTTTTAAGTAAAGAAACGGCTTTATTTACACTGCTTTCCAGATACACTAATAACGTTTTCTCACTCTAGATAAATGAAAGAATTACTTACTAAATACACCATCAATATTCACGTCATGTCCTAAGTACCTAACCTAATTAGTACTGCGTATATGGTAGACACTAAGGTTTGGCTTTAGTTTTCATTGTCTCCTGACGATCAGACATTACGTCGTGATGATCAAAGGTCCTGATGACCAGTCCAGTTAATCCACAAAAGTTGTATTGTCTTAATCTCATAACAAATATTATTAAAATCAAGTTTTTCCATCCTTTGCTTTTAACTCAAAGCGCACATCAGAAAATCGAAATATGATAAAATAAGTATATCGCAATATAAACTCACAGGCTTATAATTTACGTCATATGTTACCATTTCGGATAATTTTAGATCAAATCTGCCCGATTTCAGCTCGTAGAGCGGTACGCAAGACATGTAATTTTCGAGGAATTTTCCAGCGGTCGGGTTTCCAAAGCCACTTAATTATTTTTCGAAATATTAGACATTTTATTATAATATGTCGCACACGCCGCTAAGAGCGTTTTCTGTTTTCGTCGGTAATAAACCGCCGCAGTCGTAGCGGCAGAGCCGTAAAACTTGACGGCTGATGACACATTGACATATAATAATACTTGACCAATAACCGTAAAAATCTATTTTAGGTTGGTGCATTCGTGCATAGGCTGCAGTTTTAACATTGTTTCTAGTTTCCTAGTTAGAACATTGTCGTTGATCAAATATTCTTTCGCTTTTTGCGTATTTATTCCTTTCCTTATATTTAAAAGACACGTATAAAAAGCTAATGCGATAGAAAAACTCAACTAAACTAAATTCAGAATTATTAATAAAAATTAAAATCTACAGCAATACAAAATTACTTTTGAACTTTATTTCTTTGCCTTTCGCAAATATTTTGCAAGCCGTTTCAAAGATCTTTTGGTGGTTTTTTATTTATTTATTTACTTATTTTCGAAAGTTTCATTTGTAAGTTATTTTTGCTACTCTAGCGATCCACTTATACTAATAATCCGAGTGTAATGCTCGATTAGCCGAGACCAATGTATCAAACCTAGATACAGGACAACCAGAATACCCCGGAGATATAAGAGATACTAAGTGATGATAAAATTTGATAATATCAACTAAAATACGAGATGTGTAAATTAAGTAATGAGACTGGCAATGTAGCGCAAGATCTAGCAGCACTGCGGAGATGGGACTTGGAAGGGCGGTAGGTTAACATGTAATGCACCAGTACAATTTTGAACTTGTTAGAATCAGGTTTTCGTAAACATGTTTTTTCTATTGCCTTTTATTAAATAAGTGATATTAATTTTGAATACAACGGTATGCTATCAGGTTTTGCTTCAAACTTTGACACAGCGCAAACGGATACTTTTGCAAAACTTCAAGACGCCTACAGTGTTTTTTCAAGAGCCCAGGTCTTGTCCAAGGAAAAGAGTCGATCGAAGATGAACCACGCAGCGCAAGGCCATCATCTTCAAGAACCGATGAAAATGTCGATAGAATACGGGATCTTGTACGTTCAGATCGTCGGTTGATGACAAGAATGATCTGGGAAAAGTTAAATTTGAATCACACCACTGTTCATCGGATTTTGACTGACGAATTGGGGATGAGTTGATTGGTTCCAAAAAACCTTTCGCAGGCACAAAAGGACGTCAGGAGAGAAAGGTGTCTTAACTTTTTGTAATTGATTGAAAATGATCCCCATTTCATGGAACGTGTAATTTCATGGAACCCGTAAACCAAGCGCCAAAGCATGGAATGGCACACTCCAAGTTCTCCAAGATCAAAAAAAGCAAGAATGAGCAAATCGAAGATCAAATGCATGCTGATTTGCTTTCTTGATAGCCAGGAAATTGCCCAAAAAGAGTTGTCTCCAGGCCAAACAGTAAATCGACACTTTTACAGAGAGGTTCTTGAACAACTTCGAAAAAGACTCATGCGTGTGTGTGAGACCAAACATCAAGAACAACTAGATGTTGCATCACGACAATGCGTCTTGTCACACAGCTATTTGAGTAAACGAGTTTTTAGCCCGTAAAAACACTCCTGTGGTGCCTCAGCCTTCTTATTCGCCTGACAGTCCTAAAAGTCCTTGTGACTTTTTTCTCTTCTCGAGATTGAAAAATCACCTCAAGGAACGTCATTTTGGGACCATAGAAAACATTAAAACAACTGTAACCGACTAGCTGAAGGCTATTCCAGTATATGAGTTCCAGCACTGATATGAGGAATGGAAGAACAAGCACACCTTAGACTTCCCTCAACCCCGTAGCTGCGGCCCTGGTGACCCACATCCTCTTCGCTTCTTGCAGAAATCGAAACCAGTGGCTTGCGGATGATTGATCCTCTGACGCACGTAAAGCTAAGTAAATATTTCCATAATGTGCATGAACCATTTAATAAGAGTATGATAGATAAAGCACAATGTATACATAATACGGCACTTTTTTTTATAATTCAATGTTTTCTGAATAATATCACTAAGGGGAATTTCCAGGTCACGAACAAATAACATTTGCCGAAGTATAAATATAACCAAGCAGCTAATTATTTATTTTATTTAAGCGTGCATTTAAAGAAAAAAATATATAAAATCATTGTAATTAGAGAATGAATAATTTAATATTAGATGTGATTTAAATTAGCATGGTATGAGATTATAGAAATTATGGGACTAATTTTCGAGGAATTTTAATTTTTAAACAGGATAGTTTCGTGTTACTAAAATGATTATTGTTGTTGCTGTAAAAAATAACATTATTTTCAAAGATATACATATAAGTACATATTCCTCTTGTGATATTGGAAACTGAAAATTTTTCATAGACAAGAAATTAGATTTTGACTTTTTTTACTTTTACCATATGCGTCCTTTGATCTTAGCAGATAGCAAGTAGCTTTGCCGCCTGGTTTCCCGGTCGTACTCAAACACCCATGTCTCATCACCAGTAATGACACGTTCCATAAAATAAGGATCATTTTCAATCGATTCCAAAAGTCAACACTCCTTTCTCTCCTGATGTCCTTTGTTCCTGCGAAAGTTTTTTTTGGAACTATTTTTGCGCAGATTTCTCATCCCCAATTCGTTAGTCAAAATCTGATTGTGTATGGTGTTAGTAAAAAGTGTGTGGTGCTAGTGTTAGTCAAAAATAGGGGTGTGATTCAAATTTAACTCTTCCCTGATCATTCTTGTCGTCAACCGACGATCTGAACGCACAACATCCCGTATTCTATCGACATTTTCATCGGTTCTTGAAGATAAAAGCCTTCCGCTGCGTGGTTCATCTTCAGTCGACTCTCTTCCTTCTGCGAATGTCTCAAACTACTGAAAAACCTAGGCTCTTGAAAAAAACACTGTCCCCGTAGGCGTGTTGAAGTTTTGCAAAAGTATCCTGTGTCCAGGTCTAAAGCAAAACCTGATAGCCCGCTGTTGTTCAAAATTAATGTCTCATTTTTAAAACGCACAAAAAAAACGATTTACGAAAACAGTCACAAGGAACAAACAGATGACTCTAACAAGTTCAAACTTATACTGAAGGTGCATTACATATTAACCTAATGTCCTTCCAAGTCCCGTCTCTGCAGTAATGCTAGATCGGGCGCACCGCTGCCAGTCACAAAAAATAAACAAATGACTCTAACAGAGTCATTTAAGACTCTAAGTTCAAACAAAGTACTGAAGGCGCATTCTATGTTAACCAACCACCCTTCCAAGTCCCGTCTCCGCAGTGTTGCTAGATCGGGCGCTACGTTGCCAGTCTCATTACTTAATTTACACACCTGGTATAGTACATGCACTCAACAAGTATCTCTTCTTTTTATTTACGCTTTTTTTTTAAAACCTAGAAATCGTCAGACTATGACTCCCCTAGGACTAACAATTATCGCGTCTATTTATATTTAGTCTGTTCTTATCAGCTATCCTGCTACATCCACCTCCTCCCGTGAGCGCGACATAATGCCGGAAATACAATCATTTTGAATGACAGCTAAGGTGAAACGAATGAGTTTTTTTTTTTCGGTTCAGACTGCACTTGCGGCTCGTGGGTGTGTTACATGGGTGGGCACAGGGTGTGTCAGTAGGATTACTCATTAGCTACCAATGGAGCCGCAGGCGAAAATTTTAAAATTATCAAGGTCATGCGTTTTACTGACACTTCAGAATTTCAATGAAAAATTCTTTTATACAAAAATATATACTTTCACAAGAATAATTTTTGGGATTTGGTAGCTTTTTGAAATAATATTTAGTCACGAATATTTAGGGCTTAAATATATTAAAATAATGGGTGGCAACATGTGAAAAAATGTGATATAGGTATCTTACCGTTATTTGTAGAGGAAATCAGCTCGCCTGACCTTACTGATCACAAAAATGTTAATTTGCCTTTTCATTAAAGTCCCGGATTTGTTTCACAAAATTTAATACAATTAATTATTTGGTTTAAAATATGTCTGTTTTTATCCAAATTTTCATTGTGACGTCTTATATTTTCACGATAAACACTATCAAGCTGTTGCCTTGTGTCTACCTTTCCCAACACACTAAAATCTAAGATGTTATGTAAATGTTTTTCATTGTAGCTAGCATGGTCCTTAGCTCATTCATTTAAATGTCCATGCACTTCGGTTGCCACCCATCAATAAACAAATAAAACAAAACAGTTTGTTTGTTTTAGGACACATAACCACTTAAATCTGTCGTAGACACTACTATTAAAATTTCGTGAATAATTTCGCGATTTTCCTACGTCTGTTTTGGAAATAATCAAATCGGGTGTCGGCCTTCCTAACCGTTTAATTTCCGTTCGGATCTCGTATGTAATATCTTTATTAGTCAATAAAAAGTCCACCGAATTCATTTTGAAACGTTTCACAATCAAAAACAGTAAAAACGCACTTCTCAGCGAAGAAAATAAACAATCACTAAAAAAGGTCACTCAACAAGTGTGACCCGTTCAGCTGATTTTCGGACGATTTAACGACGTCTGTCTGGTGCAATGGTCTCTAAATATTACCAGTCACCGAAAAAGCCCGATTAAAAACGAGGGCTGGGATACTGTGTGCCCTCGGCCACGCGCGCGAAATGCGACTACGGTGGCTCGATGCGAATTCAGACTACGGTGGCTCGGTGTTCGATCGATAGTCTGTCATATATGTGATAAAAATCATTATTTGTGGTATAAAAGAAATAATAATTAGAATATGAATAGTTTGTCGTATACAATTAATTGATATTATTGTATGAGTAATTTATAGTAAATTAACACAAAAGAAATATTTTCTATTGAAATTTGGGCTGGGCACGTGCCCCTGTGCCCTTTATCACCAGCCGCCACTGTCAGACTGTACAAGAGTACTTATTTCATCTGGAGAATAAACCAGGTATTCAAATGGCATTCCGAATACAATTTAATGGCAGTCGGCCTTTTCAGATTATTATGCATTGGTATCAATTAGTTGATTAACCGTTTCTTACAAGTTGTCGCAGTAAATCTACATCAAATCGGATTGGTAATGTGGCGTTAAGAAATGCATGCATATCGCCTGTTAACTCTCGGCGACGTGAGTCAAACGACAACACGGAGTTTATATAGTGTATCAATCAAGTGGGTGCAGTACGTGCGTTCGTGCCAAACTCAGCCGGTTTTATTGCTTTCTGTGTATTTTCTGCTTTTTGCGGGTATGCTAATCGGATGACGGAATTCGTTGTTTAAACATTCTTTTGTGGGTTACGCGTAAAGTGACAAATAAAGGACGTTCGTATATATTGCGTAAGGAAATTGATATGGACGAAGTGGAGGGGAGGTCATCACATCATTAGTCACTACTACAGACATGAACATGGCGAGTAACAACAGAGTCGGACTCAGGTCGCTAGTGTTACAAAGCGATAGTTCACATCAAATATATAACAAAAAAGTGTGATAAAAAAAAACTCATCAAATCTGGCTAGGACGAGAGAGATGTAAATAGCGGTTATGTCGAGGCTCAAAACATAACTCTATTGTTGTCAAAATTTTGACAAGTGGGCTGTCGCAATTAATGTCACGATGTAAAATAAATAATGGCTATGACATGATGTAACATCCTTAACAATTAAATAAGGTTATAAGTTTAATATAGAGTAGAAATACGTCTTTTCTCGTTCTGCCAACTTTGATGACTTTTTTTGGATGGCTCATTACAATACCGGCTCCGTCATGTAATAGTTAGTTCCCTAGTAGGTTTATCCGAGTATTCATTATTGTATTATGATGTATTTTCTGTAAAATATCGCTTTGTAATAATAGTGACCTGAGTCCGACTCTGTTGCGACTCGCCCGTTTCATGTCTTTAATCATTATGGTGCTTACATAGATTTTTACTTAAAATACAAGTGTTTTTTATCTCCTTCCCGAATTATTTCATTCAATACAACACAGTTTGAGTTTCTTTAGATATTTACACCTAGCGCGAGCATTTTTGCGATGAGTTTAGCGTTGTTTTAAAGACTATAAGTAGTAAATAAACAAACCTATTCAATTTACAACTGCTGTAGCGTATGGGTCCATGGGTCCAATGGGTCCATTGTGGTCTTTTAGTTTGATAGTCATGGCACACGCACCCAATTGCTTTTAGACCTCGAATGAATTTAATGAATTCAGAAAATGCACGCAAGATCTACGAATAAAGTCAACTGCATTTTTTCAAAATGATTTCAAATGATGCATTACAGTTGTATTTTATCACTTTTGAAACAACCAAAATAGTTGCCTAAATTACATAGAATATCAAGCAAATTACTGTTGTAAAAAAAAACTTTCAAATGGTTTATTTTTCAAGAAATCTTCTCCAGTTATTTCGTTGTTTGTTCGACTTTGGGATAGTAAATTAATAACCGAAAATTTCAATGGGGAAGCATAATAGACTCCACCTTGAATTGCATGTGACAGGTTGAGTTAATGGTGCACAGTTGGAGCTAGCCAATGATACAACACAGGCAGATTAACAAAATCATTTACGGGAGGAGCATATGCGCAGGAACGCTTTGTCATTTAAAGGCGTAGAATTTCCAACCCTGTATTTTTATTTCATAAAACTTCGTTTTGTTTATTAATTTCTTCATTAATTCTACCCAATTATCTCGTGTTAGCAACATCACAATTTAATAATCGTTTCACATCGAATTTAAGACGATACTTTTTTAACGTTTAGCCCGAATCGTCGAGTTTATTTCTAGAGGGACTTTATAAAAATCCGTGTTAATTGTGTCTCTCAATTACACGATCGATAAAATTTATTTTCATATCTGGAAATGGGCGATAATATCAGCATAATTGTAAACAAAATAGTTTGTGTTTATTTTACAACTAACATTAACTAACAACTAACTTTCAACTTGCATGTTTGTGTTATGGGCCGTCCAATTTGAACGTTCGATAATAGAACAACAATAATTTTAGTGGTGTAGCATACAATGTTGTTTGAAAATGTATTTATCGATTCAAAAATCAATTAATGAAATGAGTCATAAACAAGATTGAGACAGAAGGCTCTCATTAGTTTTCTACCGACTAATAGTTATTACGAGGTGTGTAAATTAACTAACGAGACTGATTTTTTAATTTTTTTTATTCGAATAGAATACAATTCAGTATTATCTCCTTTAAAATAACTTTCTTTATCTTACGACTTCTGCGTTAACGTAGCCAGCGAAGTAGGCCGAACTATCTACATCAATTATTTTCGCCATCATACATAAATTGTAAAATTAGGTTCCGAATGGACCGACGATATTAAAATTAAGCAATTACCCACATTCGCTTACCACGATCGCTTTAAAACTCGTAGATGTAGATCCAGCTTTGATTAAGTGACTTGGAGCGAGTCCAGAAAAATGTCACAAGCAAAGCAACGATCTGAAATTAGGAGTGGAACTGTTGAGATTGTCTCCTTCAAACGTCTACACCTCCTTTATTTTTAACGCAAGTGATGTTTCGGTATTAAAGGTTTGAAGAGCGTACTTTACCTACCTCAAATTGTGGCGGAGCCTTTAAAAAATTCAACTCAGATAAAACGAAGTCAACGTTAACGTTTTTAGAGTTGATCTTTACAACCAGTACGTATAATAAACTAAAAAAAGCTGTAATTTACTCATTTGGAGACAAGACAAATGCATGAATTATTGTATTACCATACGAGGTATGTAAATTAAGTAATGAGACTGGCAACATAGTGCCCGATCTAGCAACACTGCGGAGACGGGAGTTGGAAGGACGGTAGGTTAACATGTGATACACCTTCAGTTCAAGTTTGTTAGAGTCATTTGTTTGTTCTTTGCTACTGTGTGATTTTTTCTCTTGTGACTTTTTCTTTTCCCGAGATTGAAAAAACACCTCAAGGGACGTCATTTTGGAACCATAGAAAACATTCAAACGGCTGTAGCTGAAGGCTATTTCAGTATGTGAGTTCCAGCACTGCTATGAGGAATGGAAGAACCCTGTGCAGAGCTTTGTGGTCCCAAGGACGTTATTTTGAAGGAGACAATACTGAATTGTAATTCTATTCGAATAAAAAAAATTAAAAACACTCATTACCTACTTAATTTACACACCTAATAGGATGATCAATGCAATAGAACCGTTTTTTCTTCCATTACCATTGACCATATGGTTAAGGGAGATAAAAATGAGATACCTAAATCTTTAAGGTAAAAATGAAACATTCTCTCTGACTTCTATCATTAAATTTGAATTAGTAACTATCTTGCAACTGTGAATTATGATCTCAAATAGCCTTTAACACAATTTCAAACCCCTATAATTTATAACAGCTAAAACTGTGGTGCAGTATTTCCGATATTTACAATGTTGCAATCATTTTTACAGGAAAAAGGACTGTGTACATGGTTTTTGTCTGTTGTGACGTAGAATGACAATAAAGGAGAGTTAAAATATGAGACGAGTTCTAGGCTGATATAAGACAATTTATGTTCATATATGTATGTTTGAAGGTAAAGATGATTCCTGTAAACTATTTGAGAGGTAAGTGATGAAAAAAATATATATACAAATATGTCTCCACTGTTCAGAAAGTTCTGGAAGAGAACGAATTTAAATTAATGACTAAAGTCTGTCAATGATGTCAAGAAAAGATGTAAAACAAGAGAGATACATGTTAAAATTATAAGTCAATATGAATTTACTAAATTACCACTTCCACAGTTGGTACTTATTGGAACAAGGGTGAGAGAGAACTACTTGTTAAGAATATTTCTTTATGTCTCTTATACTGCTGTGATATAAATATAATTTTTGTTACTTGCTGTTGAATGTGAAAATATTTTATTTTAGAAATATTTGAACACAATGAAATCGTTTTAAAAATGTGAGAATTGGTAACTTCGGTAAAATAAAAAATATTTTATTATTTCAGTATATAATATTTGTACCTCTCACAGTCTTTAAAATAACCTCCCATTGTGAATTCACAGTTAATATAGTAGAATAAAGCATATTTTATTTTTACTCGAATGTGTCTCATGTTTGCCCAATAAGAAGGGAAAAATGAGACACACTTTTTATTAAATATATTTTTTGAAATGTAATTTTAAGTCAAACCTGTTATAAAACCAACAAGTATTGTAAAAACGAAACGCTGTGTTTAAAAAGTTCACTGTGTTTAAAAACTTCAGAAAACTGAGATTTTAAAAATCTTCATCTCATTTGACTCCCCCTTGACCCTAGATTAATAACATCACATAGTAAAAATGAAAAACGTTTTTAACACGGAAAAATCTTGATCTCTAAAGCAAAAAAAAAATAATTAAGAGACAATAGTAACCAGTGGCAACTGCTGATTTGATATTTCTTATCAGCATTTCGTTTCTGAGATTTTGCAAAAACAATGAGAATAAAAAGTTTAATACCCTGTGGTTTAATACATTCATTCAACAATCTAAACCGATTTTAATAGCAAAGTTATTTAAATACAAAAAATCGTTTATTCAAAAAATATACCTACGTGTACGTACTTTTCATTTTATCTGTCGCTACGGCTCTCATTCAAAGTAAAATATTCCTGAAGAAGTTACATCAGAACTCCATAAATTATGTCGCCTTTGGTTTGATTTAATTCGATATTTCGATCATGCCCAATATCGCGGACATCTGGTCTACGTTCTTAAACGATATTTTTGAGAATGACACATCGCATGCCAATTTCACCCGAAATAATCTATTCGCATGGTATTGACAAAAATATTGCTGAAAGAGTATACGATCACTGAATACGTATTTATATAACATTATAATAAACCGATAATTTGACGTGACTTGGCAGCATTCCCACCTCCATGTTTATGTAAGCAATTCTAGAACTAAAAAGTTTACAATTTTAAGCAAAAGAAAAGTGGAAGTATCGAAAGAAATTATTAGGTTGATGCATAAGTTTATACCCATTGCATTAAGCAAATTCGAAATACATTAAAATCGCCGGAATATACACACCGTATGTATTCTTAAATTGGTAGCCAGTTAAGAAAAAGGATATGAAGTAAGATCCTAAGTGAAGGATAGAATAAGACACATATATTGCCACACCTAACATCCCTGATTTGTCTAAGCCCACGGCAACGTCTGCGTCTATCTCACTTAATGGACCTCTCTCTTCATATTTGGAGAATATAATTTAGTTCACATACGGTATAAATGACTCAATTATGGATATTTCGACATTTTTTGCCCACTGATTTCCTTCGGTTACCTCAGTCGACTCCGACGTTCCAGTTATTTTCCACATTTTACAAAGAAAAATGAGTGTTTATTAAAAAAATGAGAGTTTATCATTTACACAGTTTGAAGAGCAACTGCTTAGCAGTTTACTAGAAAGGGACAGAAGCAGGTGAGTATCTAATGAAGCAAGGTCTGCAAAAGAGGGTAGGTTATATGACATTAGATGTACCTATACACTTGAGTGCTAACATATTTAAAAATAAGATTTTTTCAATTGTTTTAAATTAACTGCTAAAGCGTCCAAGTAGTTGATAATAAATGTTATCGGTGATTGGTACTTTTGCGAAGCAGTTCATGGCAGATAATGCCTTATTGATACCATTATAGCATTTTCTGATCTTGTCCTTCAGATTTGTATATAATAGGGAAATAGAACGGACTATAATTAAGTAAACTATATTTCAAAGATCATATTCTAAGTATCTACTAAAGTCAATAATAGATACTCTGTAAAATGTTTGGTTTCCTGTAACACCTATGTTGCCCTGAAATGACCCATAAGACATCCTCTGGTTTTTTTTATGTGAACTAGAAGAATAAACAGCAAACTAATTTCTTATGTAAACTCTTACTTCCCTGCAAATAGGTGTGTTAAACAAAGATAACCTGATGTTACTGATTAAGCTTGTTAGTAACAACGAGACTTTTAGAATTATTTCGAATACATACAAGTTTTATTAGGAGTCGTTTGAAGTGATTTATACTGTAGTTGGTTTTATGAATAATTATTAATGCTTTGTAGAATAAAATTTTTACTTATATTTTGCAAAAATCTAGTTTGCCGTTACCCAAAGCCACGTGACTGCTAATGTACTTGTTATTTGGCATTGCATTTCAAGTAAAAAGCTAATGGCAAAAAAAATTCGTCAAAACTTACCTATGTATATCAGTCAAGAAATATTTTTTCAGCATAATGCGGACTCTATGTGCCACACTGTATAAAAATAATTCAAAACCCTAACCTCCAGGGCACCTACCCCTAAAATTTTAAATGGCTACCCCTATTTATTTTACTTTTCTTTTTTGTCAAAATTAAGGTAGTTAGTCTGTGAAATGTATTTAATTTCTAAATTGAAATAATGCAACATTTAAAAATATGATAATGAAATACTCAAATTCTTACCTTTATAATTACTTTATTAATTGTTCACAATGGGTTCCATTGTTTTCTAAGCACAAGTACAGCCGATATTCAAACTGTTCGCAGACGTGTTGAAGAGTTTCAGGTAAAATAGCCCTACATTCTTGTACAATTCTTTGCTGCAGTTGTTCAATTGAATCTGGTTGAGTTTTGAATACAACTGATTTCAAGTGACCTCATAGAAAGAAATCGAGAGGTGTCAGATATGGTGACCTAGGTGGCCATTCAATGGGTCCTTTCCTACCAATCCACTGCTCCGGATAATGATTATCCAACAATTCTCTTACTGGGCGTATATAATGAGGAGGTGCTCCATCCTGTTGGAAGTGCAGCTAGAGCAAGATTTTCATTGGCGTCTCACTGATTGCGTGATTTTCCACCTCATGAATTATAAGAGGCTCTATAGCTCTGTCTAACATTTCGGCATAAATTTCAAGTAAAAAGAGACAGAGGTTCGAAGACGCCCAAAAAATTTAAATTATTTCATGTTTTGTGGTGGTGAAATGTAAAGAATTTTTTTATCTAGTCTTTCAACAAATATTTTTAAATGAATGGATGTGACTGACATGACGGGTAAGTGAATATAACCCCTTTTAAAAGTTGAATTATGTCAATTTAGAAAATAAATACATTTCACACATTCGTGAGGTTAAGTACTTTAATTTTGAAAAAAAAAACAATGGAATTTTTCTAGAATTGTACAAGAAACTCAAAAATGACAAAAGAAATAGGGATTGCCATTTAAAATTTTATGGGTAGGTGCCTTAGGGGTCAGGGGGTTGAAAGTAGTACGACAACTAATGCCTCAAAAGTTGTCCCCCTTAATATGTAAATTAACCTGTTTTGCAAAATTTTGATACTGTCATTAGTTTAGGCAATTAAATGCTGTTCGTTTTCAAATTGACACCGTGTAGAATAGATATATAATATTTCTTATCTTCTAAATTTCAAATATTTGTACTCAAACAAACTATAAATATTTGAAATTGCAACACGCATACATCACATTAATCTTATTTATTCAGAAGAAAATGATGGAGATGCGCTATGAGTTCAAAATAAAATTCAGCAACATCTGGGGCTGGCACAACAACTAGTAAACTTCGTCCTTATGACCTATCCTATTTTTTCACTGGTTGATCTTGGCTGTGCGTTTTTTTGTGTGATATATTGCAACCTCAATATTTTTTGAATCCACACAAAATGTCAGAAGTTTGGCAATCATTCAGTAAATCGCAAATTGTGGAGGTAAACTGTCCTAAAAGTGCTGAATCTTAATTTGTTCGCTTAGATTCATTAAAACAGGACTTCATCATGTATTTTTAATTGGCATGACCTTTTTTCGGAATTTGATAAAATGAGGCTCGTTCAATAGAGGAAAATAACTTTACGACCTTTACATCAACCTGATGTAATGTATGCTCCAACGTTCGACATTACACCTTGCCGGTACTGTCAGAAATCTAAATTATAATTATGACACAGTCGACACTCAGAAACACGCCGCTATCCTATTAATAAGATAAAAATCGAATTTGGCTACATGACACTGCTACAATGTAATGTACTGTTATATTTTTATGCAGAATGTTTATACCACCGTATCCAAATCCAAAAGCAATTTATTATCACTCATACGCATCACGTAACGAGATTCTTCAGATTGTTCAGAGTTAATTAGTGTAATGGTATTTTGGCCAAAACACTACTACAGTTTTTAAAATTTTCTTTCCATTTTCGAATTATTACAATTGTTTTATGCACTGTGCTTGCACTAGCCCTGTAATTCCCAGGTGACAAAGAAATCGAACATGATTGGCCTCAAATATTTTTATATTTACATTTGTGTTTTAGTTACTGAAAATTTTTCATTATGACTATCGGTTTATAAGAACAAACTAAACTAAAATTTAAACTTATAACCAATTCAATAATACCAGGTCAATTATGTTATTAGGTCTATGTTATTAGGTCTATGTATGGTATATATCAGTCAGATGAAGCTTTATTTTGCTAAAATATAAATTTCATTGTTCTTCAGTTTCTGCGTCTTCGAAGGTAACTTCAAGCTCTTCCTTCTTTTTCTCCTCCGACTTCTTTTCTCGTGGTAATTCCGTAACACATTCATAGGGCTTTGAGAATACATCGTACGGAATAAAATCTGATGAGATAGGCCATACTCTATCTGTGAATGAGAAGAAAGAAAAAAGAACAATATGTTAATACACAAATACTGAAGGGCAAAGGGATTGACTTATGAAAATACCACATCGTAACAGAAGAAAAATTCAAATTGTAAAGAGTAAAACAAATTAACCTATTCAAATTGTTTTACATCCAAAATAAAATAAAATCACAACTTGAGTATGTATTGGCAACCCAACATGCAGCTTCACGTACTTTAAAATGCATAAACCATCAGCAATTACAAGACAATTGCTACATTCTGAATTATTGGTTGCCTAAATTCAGTGTAGTTAATAGCACTTTCTGATGGTTTGCAAACTAACAGAAGCAGACGTCCAGTCCAGTATCAAGAAGCCGTATCGAGTTTAGGACGTAATATTTTCCTGAGCGACTGCTTCTGATAGTTTGCAAACCATCAAAACGTGCTGCAAAAACAAACCTATTATTATATTATATACGAGTAAATTCATTACAATTATGTATGACATAATTGACATAAATTTTATAACTTTTTAAGTACAAAAATAGGCTTGATCGGGCTTGATTTGAATAGTTGAAACTTGCAACCCTGGATTTCAGAAACCATCTTATTTTCCACTAACACTCAAACAGTACCCTGACACTCAACGAACTCGTTTTATTCAGCCGCGTTGGCATCATCAGGAGATGATTAAAAGTGACAATAATTTTAATCATCTCCTGTCGATAACACGTCGACTTGAAAAAAATGGTTTTGCAACATTCTTCGTGCGTCTCAATTTAACATAAAGAAGCTTGCCTTTGTATGTGTTACGTTGAGGTACGACCCCATAACAGTTGAAATACTTCTTAAGCTCCTGTGTAAAAGTTGTCTGCAAAATAAAATTCAGCATTTCATTTTCGGGTAAGGTGGCTCTGTATGGATCTAATCCAACCGGCTGCATGGTTCGTAGAGATATGTTGCTAACTCTGTAGTCTTTCGGGGCAATCTTTGAACCTTGCTAAACAAAATTTTACAATAAATAACTATATGTTTATATCATGAGGTGTAACGTACATTAAGTGTTATGATTTGTACAAAAATACGTAACCTGTATTGTAACAGGTTTTACGTATCAGGACTTTGTGAAGAATTTTCAATTTAAGATTTTTGTCTCGGTTTAATCTGTTTCACATATGCAACTATTATGCCTTTAATAGCTCTGTGATAGAATAATCCACTGCTCAGTAAAAATGTCTGATATTTGGAAAAACAGTGGTTCACTGATGATAGAAGTTTATGCCCACATGAGGGCCACACACACACACAACACTTTCTACATTTATTTGATACCGTATACCTGTTGGCCATTTTTTTCTGAAACAGCGACTTCTGAAACGTCAATGAATTGAGAATTGTATCACAAAAAGTTGTTATTACATGCTACACACCAAAACTAAAATGATTTCCAAACAGAAATGGAGTGTAGGTCCAACTGGTCTGTTAATACACAGATCAGTGGTAACTAGGCTCTGCGACCTCTATTAGAAAATAGATGAAGTACCGTCAAAGTTTGATCATGCGCAATCAAAATACATATTATGAGTTTGTCAAATTAGGTGAATAACCTTTCTCGTTATTCAATTCTCGCTGGTTCAAACTCACTGAATCTTACATGACATCTTGTCAGCAGACAAAGATATCAATTATGAAAGTCATTTATTTAGATTTTCTGTAATATTTTCTTCATAAGACTTACCATAGATTCCACATCGGGCTGTTGCGCGTCTGGAACATATACAGACACTTCGTCTTCCGTCTCATCGTTCTCAAACGTTAACACCAAATTGTATATCTTCTTAATGCAGTTGAATATAACACGTCCTGAATTCTCCAGGTCGCTGTTGATATCAATGTCCGTCAGGAGCTTAGACGGTGTACCATAGTAATATTTCCAGGTTTCAACAAACCTCTGGAAGGTTTTTCTTTGAAAAATTTTTAAACACGATCCACACATAATTTTTTCCACGGTATACCAGACCAAGGTCTACCTGATTATGATATTTTTTTTGTGTAAAACCTGACTGGGTATCATGGTTATCGTAAGGTGCATCTAATGTTATGATTGGCAGGGCCGGACGCAGGGGTGTCGGGGCCCGATGAAGAAAGTGGAGGCCCTTTCAATCAATAAATATCCACCGATAATTTTATTTTTACATTTAAAAAACAAATTTCCACTATTAAGATACCTACATACTATTTTTTGTAATTCCCTAAAAATCGTTATTACTTTCTGACGAGTGATGAGCGGGGAACAGTCGATAGGCTTACTATATTTAAGTGAAAGACACGTGCTTTTTTACAGGCAAAATCATTAATGATTTTTTTCGAAGTCCATTTCTCGAAGAAAATCACTCTCTACACTACACTGAGCACTGACAGATATGCTAGACGATTTTGCGTCATTGTCGTACGCAGCCTATTTTTTTAACTTTGAATTTTGCGTCTATTGAATTTTGCAAGAGGTCTAAATTTTGTAGTTCCACCACTGAATAGATTTGACATAGGATGAAAATATCCCTTGCTTGGATATATTTCATTACTCATTACTTTCTTCAAAATTAAAATTTTTATCGTTATTAAATTTTTGAATCCAAGGTTTGTGGAGGTCCTTAATGTGTGGGGGCCCTGGTTGCCCCGCCGTGCATCCGGCCCTGTGTGATTGTCATACACTGATTTTTAAAGTTGCAGTATCTTTGAGAGGTCATTCCATTTGCTCATACTTACCTTTCTCAAATGAGACACATGAATTAACAGCTTATTAACGCCAATATACTCCTTGTACTTCTCATTATTTAAGTAATTCTTAAGATGTCTGTGTATACCCCTTTCTGGCCCCTGTAACATTTTTTTTTAAATCCCTTTACAGATCGGGTGGTGTGAAACAGATAGTCGTATTTTATCTGGCGACAGAGTGAAAAGCTATAGATGACATCAACACGTGTGGACATTTATTACATTATTACAGTGCAAGTTACTAACTTATAGGAAATTCAAGAGGTGTAGCAAAGACAATCTCATTTAAAAATGTGTATACAGGGTGCAACTAGTAGAACAAGTAGAACTGACGTCATTGATCATTTTTTTAAATGGCAAGTCTCTAGTTAATTTGATAATATTTTTGAAAGGAGTCATTGTGAAGATATCGCAAGTTAAGATTTTTTATGTGATAATTTTTTTTAACTCTACTGTATATTAAAAATATTATGGAAAAAACTGAGATAAGCTTTTTATCATAAGTACATTTGTTTACATAATACGAGACGTCTTCCAGAGTGCCCAAACAATACCTCCATAATATATTATTTTCACAAAAAAAACGAGTTTTCGTTTTGTGAGACTAGACCCAAACTAATCAATGTACTGAACTTCTTTTAGCTATAGCAAAATCACCCATTCACTCACCTCCACTAGATGTACAATGTATTTAGTGTAAATAAGCAGGAAGCCAGTCAACCTTTCTAAAGCCACAGAGTGGTCTACCGCTGTGATGGTGCTAGCATAAAAATCGAGTAACTCATCCTGTTGATCCCTTTTGAAATAATGCTCTCCAACATAAATGATGCGATTCAGATATGTTCCCTGAAAATTATTGTATCCGTTATTAGTCAATTAGTCAGCAAACGTATTCGATATATTTTATCTAAAAATGCACCTGCTTTTTTTAAATAATGTGAAGTAGTTTTTTACTCTACAAAAATTTTAACAAAATTCTAGACTTAAGTTATAATTAGAGTTGGTGCGAGCGCGGAGTGTAACAGGACCGTAGTCAGTTTACGAATGAAAATGTTAATATGTTCACAGAAACTATGTTACTGCATCATAGTACATTATTAAATATTATTAAGGTGCTTTTTCATGCAGTCGCTAGTGGCGCGTTTTCAGCGACAAATGAGGTTACGTGGTACGATTTTGAATTTTCCGCCACTTTAAGAATTGTAGCGAAAAATTGCAGCGTTTAGCGTCAAATTTAAGCGACAAATTAAACATATGTATCGAAAGTCGATGTATCGATATAACTACTATATTGTAACGGTACACGTATACAATAGATTCTGAAATTAGCCCCTCCTTTCCGATTAGTGGAACTGCTCGTCGGATTAGTGTTTCTTTATTGTCAATTATTTTGAATATATCGATTCAATTGTTCGAATTACGTTGACGCTAGTAGACCCCGGCAGAGAAAAGCTAAACAAAATTTAGCTTTATCCTTACAATTCTTAAAGTGGCGGAAAATTAAAAATCGTATCACGTGACCTCATTTGTCGCTGAAAACGAGCGACTAGCGACTGCATGAAAATGCACCCTTATTTATTACCAAGCGCGAATGTCACAGGGCCGACACTGTGCATGTCCTGCCCTTGACTCGCTGGCCTTTACAGCTCACAGCTGACTTGCATTTCGAAAACTGCGCTAGTTTTTTATTTAGGGCACGCTGTAACAGACAGTCGCCGGTATTGCATCGCATCGTTTTTACGTATTCGCCGTGTGTTTAAATAAGTTTATACATATTAATAATTATTAGTTGAGGGGAGAAGTGACTAAAGTGAAGTGAAAAGATGCAAATGATGAAAAGATGCCATGCCAAAGGTGAAAGGAAATAGACGGGAAGTATTTCAAATGTGGTTTGAGAGTGATCCCGGGGGTTTTAGGGACATATGTATTCAAGGAAATGACCTTTTTTTGTACTGTGTGTGAACCCATTATAAATTCTTCACATAAAACTAAAGTAACAAGACATCTGAAAAGCCATGCCTCGTCCAGCGCCGACGCCTCCGTATTTTTCTATGAACTTACAGAAGCCTTTGTTGCAAGCAATATTCCATTAAACAAACTAGAGAACCCCAAGTCACGTACATTTTTAGAACAACATATGTAAAGTTTTAGTTGGTACATATCAGGAGTTACCAGGAAATATATTATTATAAAGTTCATGCCTCAACAATTTCTCATACTGTCCATTGTCAACAGTAGACGTTGGACGGTCCTTTTCCATACACACGTTAATATTAAGTGATAAACGTCGCCGTTTCACTCCAGAACACTTAGAAAAGCACATAATAATACGATTTAACCACCGCCAACCTGCCATGGAACTCTTGTCTCAACACTAACGTTTGTCGGGAAAGTGTTGCCATTGTTACGTGTTATCTTAATTTATATAGGTATTTTATCCTAGACTTAACCGTACTATTTGGTAAAAATAATACTATGTTGTATGTTGCTACATAATTTATGTAAACATATTAATATTTTCATTCGTTAACTGACTACGGTCCTGTTACACTCCGCGCTCCACGTTCTCTAGTTATAATACATAGTGTAACGATAATACAGACCCTTTCAATTTTTTGCTATTCGGAACTGTAAGTGAATGAAATATCTAAATCTTATTTTTATGTGGAAAAGTTTAAATCAATACTCACCCGATTAACTCTCTTGAAGTTTTCTTGTACAATATCGTACATGGACACCCTAACTGGCGCGGGAATACCAACAGTGGGAATCTCTTTCTTAATTTTTCTCTTAGGATAGGTCACTTGACCCTTCGTAGGCATTATGTGAAATTAAAATTCCAACTTTTCTAATTCTAATACGCAATAAGTACTGATTATATGATTTTGAATCAGCTGATTTTGATTATTATAGTGACTGTTATATCAATATTATTTGTTACCTTGACAACATCATAAGTGCAAATTGCATTTTTATTCAAATTATTATTACGAATAGAACAGTATAAATAACAATGCTGAAACAATTTTATACATTTTATTAAGGAAATAAATAATTAAAAACACAACTAACAATTTTAGTCTTAGTTTAGATCTCACAAACCCATGAAATTGCATATATTATAATACTTCCTTCTGGTTCTGGGATTCTTCAAACAGCCGTACAAGTCATTCAGTTTCAGGCAGTCCCCTTTGGACATGCCCTTCCTTTGTCCTAGAGTCTTCACTCCGTAGTGTTTGGGTGTGATAGTAGGTTTTCCTTTCTTCTTGGTGAAGAAGAACTTTCCGTAATGCATGATGGAATCGAAATCGTACTCGAAACTGTACGTGGTGTTCTCTAAGCTCTGCTTGTCGAAATTCGACTTGAATTCTGAAAGAAAAAAGTAAATCTTCATTTTTATTTTCCAACCAGGTTCGCTAATGTTTCCTATCATATGTACCAACATTATGCTCCAGAAACACGATAATTTATGAGAACTTAATCAATTGAAACGTATACATTTAATAACATATACGTATAATAAAGTATACATTTTCAATACCATACAAGAATCAATATTTTACCAGACACATTTAATAGCTGATCAATAAATCAGTGTGTCATAAAAAGTTGGCGGTGTGGAATATGTCTGAAGACATTTAGATATTGCTTTAGAGATCATATGTGTGTACATACATTTTGCCTTCAATAAAGCTCCAAATGAGCAGTTGACATTACTTTAAAATATCTCGTTTTGAAAGAGAAAGTATCAGAGAAGTAAAAAATGAAAGAATACCTACAAAAAGGCAAATATCTGGGAGTTTTTTCGTTGTCATAGTACCTACTTACGTGGTATAATATTCTCCATGTGCACTTTAACAAACTTATCTCTGTCCCATCTAGACTGCTCGTGGAATACTCCGAGGGCGTGCATCAGTTCGTGAATGGCCCTGCCCTCCGTTCCAAGGCAATTGGGGCCCTTGTCGTCAGGTGCCTGGAGGCTCACCAACTGGGCTCCTCCGTAACGTCCCACGAACGACCAGCACCCTTTGGGGTACTTGATGGGCCAGATCAGGACGTAATCCTTGCTCTTCCCGTTCCACGGCACAAACCGGACGCAGGTCATGAAGTTCAGCGTCCTGATGGCCTTCAGAATCGTCACCATTTCAGAGGGTTCTGAAATTTAGAGATGCCTTAGTGACAGTATAAAAATATTAATGTGAATGTTAAAGATTTAGGTGAAAATAAAATGTTTGTTAACTGCTTTTTTTTTATTAAAGAGAAGTTGTAGGTAAGGTACTTACCATAAAGTGGACTTATGACGTAAGGCACGGTGCCATTGGGCCACAGCTTGTCCGGGAAGATATCCCATCGTATCCCGATTCTCCAGTAGTTGTAGAATTCATTGGTCAACGCCATGTCCCCCTGGAAGAGACCAGGAGACGTTTCTGGTTCGAAATCGAGGTCTTCTACGTCTGTGGCATTGCTAACTTAAAAATAATTGAATTAACGACGTAGAAATTTCGCCAAGAGCAGTTTAGAAAGTGGTCTTTAATAAAGAAGACGCCGTATTTTTAGTCACCTGTTGGAGGAAATATTTAAAAAACATTTCTTAAAAAAACTAAAAACTTATTTAAAAATCTAAAAAACCTTATTTCAAAATAATAATATGTATTTTTATATATTCTTATCTGATTTTGAGGCTGAATGCTTTATTGCCTTTTTAGCATTTGGTTTTTTCACATTCCTTTCAATAGACGAAGGTAATAAAAAATACAGTTACTGTATGTATGATATGTATATATGTCAATAAACCAAGTCTATATAAGAACATTTAAGGTCATGGAAATATCTTTAAACAATCACTAAAGAAATTTAAAATTAAGGAATAAACTTGATTATGGTTTACTAACTTTGTCAATTCGAATAAATAATGTACCTACCAATTCCTTATAGATACTACAAGTACTCCAGATACATGCCTACTTTTCATCATCAATTTGTCAGAAAAAAACGGTCTACATAAAAATTAACACTTGCCATATTTAAAAATAGTATGCCTTTTTTGGAAACAATGTTTATAATAAGCTAGAATAAAAAATGAATTTTTCATATTGAAAACTGGATACAAACTAAACTTTTTATCTTCTTCCCTAAATGTTTGCTAAATTTTGAGGATTGTGATATAAAAAATGCCAGTAAACAGTAAGTACATTCCTAATATGTTTTTTTTTAATACAGAAACATGATGCAAAATTCCAGTTATACACTTTTTGTTTAATGCAAAGTGATATAAAACTTGGAAAGAAATGATAAGAGGGGCCTTTTTCTCACAAATCCTTTATTTATGACTTGCTACCGGTTTTGGTCACTAAATGACCATCATCAGGCAACAAAAGTTACAATAGGATTATTACTTTAATTTTGATTATTGATGTTATGTCAAAATTCCATTAAAATGTACAGGAAGAATAATTTGTTTTTGGTATGGACAATGCTGATATAATTACTAATTTTGTACCGATGTTTCGTCTAATTTCCTCAGACTTCATGAGAGCTACACGATTTACAATATTTACAATTAATTAGCAAATTTTACTGCCTTCATATATTTTAAGTAATGTTGTCGGATGTAGTCAGCGTAAATTAGACGAAACGAAACAAAATTAGTGTGGAGATAAAAAAAAATACACTGACCATGATAGGGCACTGGGGGGTGAACGACGTCAGGGACGTAGGGCAGTATGAATCTGGCACCCGCAAAACATCGCGAATAGACCAACACCAGAACGCAGCCGAGGCATGACTTGTGCATCTTGCCGTCTGAACGAGAAAACTGGCACATCGCGATCGCTCTTTACTTTCCTCCTGCCGTCGTAACACTTTACCGAAGTTTTTCTGTCGCTGCCCACGTTTTTTTGGCGACAATAGACAGTCGATAGAAGAGTCAAAATAGACGATTGGGTTTGGTTGATTATATTACACTTTTTCTTTCTCTGGATATACAAACACCGGTCGGCTTAAGAACTGATACAGATATACGGTGTGTCCCCGGATCGACGCACCAATAGATGAGGGTTTTTAAATATTTTTTGAGTTGAAATTTCTCTTTCGGGGTGTGCAGCCCCGCTTCAATAAAAACTAATTTGTCACACAATCTTAGTTTCGAAAAATCAATCATTTTCCCCACTAGTAAAGTGAGTTTTCTGTCAAAGTTACAATAAAATGTTATTAAATAAAGTTGATTGGAGTGATAAATTATATAATTACGTAACATTTCAACAATATTAGTGTAATTTCATCAATATATATTTTCTTTTGTTGCGACATAAAAATTAACAAAAAATTCGAAACAAATTTTGAAGATTGGAACAAATAAGCAGAGATGAACCCCAAAAAAAATTAAATTTAAAAAAATATTTAATACATTTTCACCTATTGGAATGTCGATACGGGGACACACCGTATGTACCTACAGTCAGCAACGAAAGTCATTAGTCATTATATAGACATCCAAAAAAAAAACGTCATCAACTCTGGCTATGAACGAAAGAGATGGAAATAGCGGTCATGTCTAAGCTTTTCGGTTATGTCAAACTTTTGACAAGTGACTGTCACAATTTGTAAAATAAACAATGGCTGTCATATATTGTGACAGTCTTGACAAGTACATAAGGTTATAAATTCGGTTAAGAATAGAAATACGTCTTTTTTTTCTCGGCCAACTTTGATGACGTTTTTTTTGGATGTCTCTATATTATACACTCACTCTTTGAAGTCCGCTTCTGTCAGCTGGTTCAGAACCTCCGTCGCTTTTGCTTTAATCGCTTCCACACTTTTGAATCTTGTCTCCTTCAGTGTCACCGAGTCTAACAAGTTTTCCCCAGTTTAACAAGAAACTTGAGATTAACCGCTGCTCCATCTGAACGCTTAACATTTTTTCGACGCGTTATTGGAGCGTAGACTAATTCAAACGACTGCTACAGTGAAACTGAGCGACACACTGGCTTGTCCAGAGAGCTCAGGGTGGGGAAAGTATCACCAGACACAGTTCTATTCAAATTTGTGGCCACACGCTCGCAGCGCGCTGGTTGCAGCATCAGTTCGGTTATTTAATAGCCACACCTCGTATACAACATAAAAATAAATGGGTACAGTCACTATTTAGGTCACATTAGTCGCTATTTCGGTTTTATGTTTATGAGAGATCGCTTCATTATTTATGTGAATGCAAATGTTAATAATGTATGTATATTTATTGTGATTTAAAATTTAAATAACAGGCTTGTCTTTGAATACTTAAATGAAATAGAATATATCTCAGGCATTAAATAAATGAAAAATAAAAACTTTTCGGTGAGTAGGCGGCAATGGTGTATGGTCAAAATTTGCCGAAAATGCCCTCTAGTTAATTAAGAAAAATGTCAAGAACATTAACCATTAAAATATTCTTGTCGTACTTTATTACATATAACTACAAAATCATTCCTTATTCCAAAACAAATTTGTTGCTGAAATTGTGTCACCATATTTTTTAAACGGAACTTGGTTAGTTTAAGAAGTTTAATTCTCGATCTGTAAGTTGATATAACTGACGAATTGGTTAAAGGGAAGCGCTGTAGACCAATAATATTATATTCTTCACGGTGGCCCTGCCCACCACTGCGAACGGTGTAATGTTATTGATTTGTAGGCCTCCCCTCTAATCCTGATGAGTTTACTTATATAAACTTCCGAACCGAAGATATGACTTTGTCAACACTGTGTATGTAGGCTCAATACCCACATCAGCATCGATTGAGAACCAATACGTTCATACAGCCAAAATAGTTACAGTGCTGTCCTGCGCTTAAGAAGCACAGTTCCAACTACTTTCTGCCACTTCAATATACTTTACATAATGGGCATTTCATTAATATTTCACCGTAGGCAACAAAAATCTCTTTTCGCCAATCGTAGCAGGTCCCGTTTAATTAATACAATGGCCTAAATTTGAGAAAAAAAAGTATAAAACATCGATAGCCGCTTAAGATTAAGTACAGTTATTCACCTACGACCGTAAAAATGCTACTTTATATTCCGCGCAACCCGCGCTTCGAAGTGAAATTGTTACCATCCGTATTAGACGACAAATAATGTAGCATACGTATTTGCATACCAAACGCTCATTTACATAAACGTAAACGATTTTCTAAAGCAAAAAGATGCCAATTTAGTGCAGCCTACGCAACTGAAGATTGCTCTATTTTTCTGTGATAGCCAATCATCACTATTTCTTCGATTAATGCTAATGGACTGTATACATGTATAGATTGTATATTAAATAAGTTCATTTGCTTTCATTTATTTACTTGTTCCGTGTATTTTATAAATTAGATGGAGCAGTGAAAAAATATGGGTCTATCGTTATGACGCAAGACTAAAGGCCGCTTTACAGTTCGCAATTTTTCTTCAACGGTGCTACTTTACGGTGTGCAATTTTCATTGCTACTATTAGTTGTCAGCCATTGTTATCAAAATATACTGATAAACTCACTTGCTACAAGATTTATCAACATTAAACAAATAAAATAGACAAAACAAATAGATAAAGTGAGGGAAAATTCAGAAAACCACAAAATATAGAAATTTTAGATATCACAAAACACAATACAAACGACGCCACCTCACGTTCAACGTTGAGGTTATGTCAAGCAATTGGCAACATGTAAAAAATTAAAAATTGCAGATAGCCGCCATAATTATAGCTCCGGTCTTGAAATTTTTATCTGCAATAAATTGCACGAACAAACATAAATACGCATGCGTGCAATAAAAATTGCTACAATTTCTCTTGCTGGCAAGAAAAATTGTGAACTGTAAAGCGACCTTGTTAAATTAATGGAAAATGCACTAGATATACTCAAAATGTAGGTACCTACTAGGGACAGAACCAAATGTTACACTGTGCAACTTAACACTATCACCAGATATTCCCCTAGGATGTTTCTATAGAATTGGAAGGGAGTTGCGTTCTTCCCGTGACATTTTCAGAACGTATTTACTGAGACTATCTAGCAAATTACGAACTATAATCAGTTAACAGTTGCACAAATTAGCGTTTGGTTTAGTCCCTACTAGGTATCAATGTAATTGTCAAACTTTTTGAAGAAACATTCACTTTTCTGTTGATACCTATGTATACATACATACATTTACAATCTGCAAGACTTCCAAAATATAGACATCCAAAAAAAATGTCATCAACTCTGGCTATGAACGAGAGAGATGGAAATAGCGGTCATGTCTAAGCTTTTCGGTTATGTCAAACTTTTGACAAGTGACTGTCACAATTTGTAAAATAAACAATGGCTGTCATATGATGTGACAGTCTTGACAAGTAAATAAGGTTATAAATTCGATCAAGAATAGAAATACGTCTTTTTTCTCGGCCAACTTTGATGACGTTTTTTTTGGATGTCTCCATAGTATCTTCTTTACATCATTATTTTTATAGAGGCTCAGTAAAGGTACATCTTTGTTAGATGCTTGCCAAATCTGCCTCATTTATTGGAGAAAGGGCACAAATAAGTATTCACTGCACTGTAGAGGTAGTGAGAAAAATAAAAACAAACCTGAAATTTTGACTCCCTCTAGTGGCTAGCTTTTGACTCTGGCTATGCGCGAGTTGATCTACATATTTTTTTTACACTCGTTTTAAAAACATCCTGCATAACTCTTTTATGCATATATATATAAGGAAGCATGGGATCCACATCATATTTTAGATGGTTGATTACTAGACACCATAGTCAGATCATAATGATGAGACCTAATGAGGTCATAATGATGATGAGACCTAATGAGGACGAAATCCGGATATATGATTTATGATGACATGTAACAGTGAAACGGAATTGATTCTCATTACACTTGAGCCTAACGGACTTACCTTTAGTGGTGTGCTACCAGGAACGACATCTAGTGGTTGCTGACCGTGTTAGACCCGCTGGGGCACATCGAGTCCTACTTATGCACACTAGAGGGCAGCTCTCTATGTCACCGCTGTTACTAGACACCAGTTAAATGCTGCAGTAAAATGCAGTAATTTACAGCACACATTGAGTTACAGTTAATTATAAACTTTCAGGAAGTGAATATTGATGAACATTCAAATCTCGTAACCCGAAAATATATCGAAATTTTTAAGTCAGGATTAAAAGGTTAGAATTCACTTAAGAAAAATAAATCCCACATTTCGTCGTGATGACTCTTTCAAACCTCTTTAAATGGGAAAGAAAAAAATTATAACAGTATTTTATTGGAAAATTTCGTGGATTCGCTTATAAAATAAGATATTATCGTGTATCTGAGGTCGAAATCCGGATATATATCTGATGATGTATGCCAGTAAATGTAATTTTTTTCTCACTACACTTGAGCTTAATAATGGACTTACTGTCAGTGGTGGCTACAGGAACCCCCACCTTGCTGTCCCCCCCCCCGCCCCGCCCCCCGGGGGGGGGGTTTTTTTGGGGGCCCCAGGGGGCCCCCCCCCAAATCCCCCCCCGTAAAAAAAAAAAAAAAAAAAAAAATAAAAAAAAAAACTTGAATTTTGAGTTCCGGTTGATTATAAACCTTCAGGAAGTGAATATTGGTAACAATTTAATCCTCATGATAGACAACGAAATTTTTAAAATTCACATGAACAAATTAAATCCCCAATTTCGTGGTGATGACACTTTCAAAACAGAGCGAGAAAGAAAAAAAATGATTATAAAAACATTAATTTTATCGGAAAATTTCATGGATCCACTTATAAAATACAATATTATATAATATACAAACTTACTTAAATTCAATTTAAGAACATTGCAAAATGCTACAATTAAAATGTAATAACATAGATCAACAAATAGTAAATTATTGAATATGCCAAAATAAAAAAAAAAAATAAAAGATAAAATGAATAAAATATTATCAAATACAAAAAAATTTAAAATACAGATCATGGCAATCATCTGGCCGCCTCGTAGCCAGGGAACAAAAGCTTCAGAACTTTTCCTAAATTGTCGTTAACCACCTTATGGTATCCTTTACCCAAATCATGCCTGCAGTAAGGACAAGTATAAATTTCCGACGAGAAGGATCTCTTCAAGCAAGCCTGAAACACATTCGTTTTTATTCACCTATTTAGAATCCAGCTACCCATACAAAAGAATGTCCAAGAAATGTACAAAATCACGTCCTACATCAAACAAAATAAGTACTAAATCTAATTTAATTTAATTCAAAATTAACAATTATATCAACAGTATATTGAATATAAACTGCAACCATCTACAATTACCAGATTGGACTTCGCAATTGACTGAAAGTTCCAAATTGATGTCATTTATAAATCGCACAAAGAGTAGAGGTCCCAGAACGGTTCGTTGAGGTACACCAGAGGTTTAATATTACACTTAAGCTGATGCTTAATGTGCGCACACAGGCTAATCAATCCATTAGTCCTGTTTCCTTAAAGAATTTAAAGACAGTTTCTTCTGGAGTGTCTGTTACTTCTCTTGGTTTGTTTGTCATAGACCCAAAGTTCAAATGCTTAACAGCTACCAGTGTTGGTCATTCGCACAGTATGTGGAAGGGGGGGTTTATTCCTCCTCTCTACACCTCCTTACAATCGGGATCATTTTTCACCCCGACTGTGGTGAGTATCACATGAGTGGGCAGTGCCCCCTGGATAGTCCCACTGTCCATCTCAGCTGGTGTCTACCCAGTTTTATAAGTTCTGTTATCTTATTTCAGGATAGTTCGTCAATGAACATCTGCAATTGTCTCAACCCTGGAACTTTCGGCCAGTGAGAAATATGTTTTTCTCTTAATAGGTCCTTTATGGCCTTCCTGGCTGTCGGAAAGGCAGACCGCAGGTGGGTTCCGGCCTTATCAGTGGAACCTCAGCCCCTTTCTTTGCGACAAAACCCGCTCTTTCGTTCCCTTCGTGGCCTTGGTGTTCTCTAATCCCGCTTCCCGCTTGACAGTGATACTGTTGTGTTCCCTCAGTCTTCGACTACCTGGAAATGTATTTCTACTGCTCCCAGAGGTTTGTGTGTTGCTTGGCTTGGCTATGAGTGATCATATGGATCCTCTAATTTGTATAAGACCTCCTGATCGTTTCCTATGCACAAGCGCATATTGTAGTTATTTCTGCCTGAAATAGGGTGCTGATTTCCCCAGATTTATGTTGATTTCGCACCCTGGGACTCTGTTGGTTGCACCTGCTCCAGTGCTTTGTTCCGTTTTGGACCCATCTCTGTACCAGAAATTGCTGTTATGTCAACCAACTTGTAATAACGGTATTGTACATAAACTATCCTATATGATAAATGTATATGAAAGCAAAAAACCTGACTTGCATTACGTACAAAACGTAGTCCGACATTGTAAAAAAGCACAGAAATTGTTATTTGTTTATCAAAATTTATTTTGTCCCCTTCAAAGTAGGCTCCATCGAGTGCAATAACAGCTATGCTAACGTTTAACCCAATCCTCCATACATCGCTCATAGACTGCTGAAGGTATCGCCCTTAGGTCCCTCAGCGAATTTTGTTTGATGGCCTCTATTGTTTCAAAGCGGTGGAAAAAAAATCATACGGAGCCATATCCGGTGAATATGGTGGTTGGTCGATCGTATTTATTGAGTTTTTAACCTTATATTCGGTCACAATTGTAGATTGTCACAATTGTCATTGAGATGGCGCGTTGGCGTCGTGCAAAATCCAAGAATTTTCCTTCCATAATTCCGGCCGTTTCCGACGGATACCTTCGCGCAAACGCCTCAAAATGCCGAGATAATACTCCTTATTAACCGTCTGTGCTTTCCAAATGAATTCGGAATGTACCACGCCTCGATAATAAAAAAAAACCCGTCAGCATCACCTTCACTTTCGACCGACTTCGGCGCGGTTTGTCGGTTTCGGCTCATCATCATAGTGCCATTCCAATGATTGACGACTTGTTTGCATGTCGTGCTCGTAGACCCATGTTTCGTCTCCAGTTATGATGCGTTTCATGAAGTTTGGTTCACTATCGAGTATGGAAACCATGTCAAGAGCAACCTGCTTCCCATGCTCTTTTTGAAGAACATTCAGCTTTTTCGGAACCAGTCTCGCAGCGACGCGTTTCATGCCCAAAATATCACTCAAAATACCATGAGCTGACATTGTCGATATGTCACACTCTTGAGCCAACTCTCTCACACTCGTGGCGATTTTCAAGCAATAATGTTTTGATTTTGTCTATGTTATTGGCAGTCACAGAGGTTGATTGCCGACCGGAGCGAGGCAAATCTTCAACGATTTCACGGCCGCTTTGAACTCCTTATACCACTCGTAAGCCTGTGTTTTGGATATACACAAGTCACCAAAGGCCTTACTTAACATTTTCAATGAATCGGCACACGAAATTTCGTTTGCGGCCCAAAATTTTAAACAAACGCGTTGTTCCACAATTTTTTCCAGTGTACAATTCGCCGAGCACACTTGAGGTCGTCCTATTACTAACACCTGCTGTAAACACACTGAGTGACAGATCGCGCTCTAAACAGGTTTGGTAATTAAGGAAGGGGCTGCCAACCTGAAGAAAAAAAACATTTTACCGATTCCTTTTAAGCAGTTCATTTAAATCCAAATCCAAACACGACTAGATTGGATGATTTAAATTAACTAGCTTAATCAAAGAAACACAATGAATGGCGAAGAGTGTCGACGACCACGTTGGGATCACCAGATGATTAAAACTGACGAGTCTTACTTTGATCCCATTGGGAGCTCCTGATGATGCCAATGTGGCTGGCGAAACGCGTGTTAAGCAAGAGCGTTTTAGTGAAGAACGCTAAAATTCGTGACTTAAAGAAATCCATACCTTGCAAATGTTATGTTTACATTCGGTGGTTATCGGCTCGAACACGACTTCCTGGCAACAGATGCACATGAAGACCTCCTCCACCTTGCCCAGAAACTTCTGCTTGCCCTCCTTGAGCGCCTCCTTGCATTCCGACCACAATCTCTCGTTCTCCGCATCCTTGGTGATCAATCCGTCCATCTCGGCGGTCAACTTGTACTCCTGCAGCTTGGCTTTCTTGGGCGTGCTGTTGAAGAAGTCGGTCAGCGGCTTCGCGGCCCCCTGGGTTTTCCTCTTCGTGCCGCGTTTTCCCTTGTCCGGCGACTTTGCTTTGTTCTCTTTGTCCTTCTTCTGCTCCTGCGCCTCCTGTGCCTCCAGATACCCAGGCGGATACTAAAAACAGATTCCTTCGTTACTTTGTTTTAATCTTAAAACCATAGTTCTTGCTCAAGGTTCAGTCAATATGAATGGGTTCATTACAAACAACCACATGTTTGCCTTTCCTTTTTTACTCACAGTCATTTCTAATTCTTGTCCTCCCTCCTCCCAAGGGGCGGGGGCGGGGTCATCGCGTCTCAGCAGGTATCTCCACACTATAAAGCCCGATTTACCCTTCTCGGGATAGTACTTTACCACCTTGTAGAGGCCGTCGTATCTGTTGCCGTCTTTGGGAGCGAATTTGGAGTGTTTCGCGCCCTTATAGTTGCGTACTACCCTGACGGGTTTGCCCTTTTTCCAGTCCTTCGATTCGGCGCCTATCTTGTCGTCCAACGGGGCGTTGCAGTTCATTGCCAACGCACTAAAAATAAAACGAAATGATCCCTGATATAATAGAGACTCCCGATACGTGTTTGGTTTTCAAATAGCAGTTTTGGAATGAATCCTGAGACGGTCAAATTTAGGGTTATTTTGGAGATAGATTAGGTTAGGTTAGGTTATGGCATGTTAAGTTAGGTTAAGTTAATGGCTGTCACATAATGTGGCAGTCTTGACAATTGAGTAAGGTTATAAACTTATAATAAGGTTTATAATCGTTCTTTGCTCGGCCAGCTTTGACGACTTTTTTTGTGAATGGCTCATTACTTATGTAAAGAGTTAATCTAACTTAATCATTGTTGGAGGAACCATTGTTGGAGGAATTTAAAATGATTTTTCTTGCTCTCAATCTTCCAACATTTTCCCCACAAAGCGTTTGTTTGACTTTGTAAATTGATGAATGTACACATTTAAATTATTTTCTGCCACACTGCTACCATTTATTAAATAACAATGATTAATTATTAAATTTTAGAATGCGGAAGAACTAATTCAACATCCAGTAGCGTATCTTTTATATTATAAATAGAGAATTTAATGATGACGTCAAACCAAAGCTGCAGATGATAAGAGTATTTAATGCTTACTATTTTGACCACAAGATGTCGCACCAGCCAATTTCAGATCGCAATATTCTTGGACAACTCTCTCAACACCTTTCAAACAAAGGACTTTTGTAAAACCCTCAAATGGTTCCGAATAATAACAATTGCTTTTCCTAATAATATGTGGAGTAAAAAAAATAAATATATTCCCCTTCCCAGTTATTCAACAATCATAATCATAAAAAAAAATTAGAGATGATAAAACTATTATAATGATAAAACTGACACAAAATATTTTTTATATGCATGTAATATTTTTCATGTAGATGTCTTTTATTTTTACTACATAGGAAACTAAAATATTTTAAGATAACGATTTCCTATGTTGAACAATAATTTTGTTTCAAAAAAAAGTGACAGCTACTTACCGATTCATCCTGCTCAGTTTTTGATCACTGCTCTGCTCGCTGCACCTCTTATTTCCAGAGAGGTCTCTCCCACCCGATCCAGTATAATAAAATTCTTCGCCATTATCGACGTCGTCCTCATAGCCTCCGCTCAGAACGAGGCTGTAGGCCCCGTCTGTCTCCCCTCCCGTGAATACCAGCTACGTGAGGCCTGTGTATTCCTGCTTCCGACGCCTGAATTTTTAGACACAATTTTCAAGCCAAAGAATGAATTTTAAAATCAGTAGGGGCAATAAGACAATCAGGACAAGCAGGATGAAGCACATGCTTTTCTTATATTAATTTAATAGAGAGACATCCAAAAAAAACGTCATCAAAGTTGGTCGAGAAAAAAAAGACGTATTTCTGTTCTTAATCGAATTTATAACCTTATTTACTTGTCAAGACTGTCACATCATATGACAGCCATTGTTTATTTTACAAATTGTGACAGTCAGTTGTCAAAAGTTTGACATAACCGAAGAGCTTAGACATGACCATAGCGGTCATCTCCATCTTCCATCTCTCTCGTTCATAGCCAGAGTTGATGACGTTTTTTTTGGATGACTAAACATTACTAGTGTTCAATGAACTTGTAAATTCAATGAACTTGTAGATCAACTAAAGTAAATGCTAATTAATTTGTTTGAAATTAAAATAATTTAGACTAGTTTCAATGAGAAAATTAAAATAAAAAACACTATTTAAGTGACTATTTGAATTTAATATATTTCTGATACCAATTTTGATATGAAAAGAGTATCAAACAGCGAATTTTATGAAACAGATTTAGTGAATGCTAAGAACAAATATTTTCAAGTATCAGGTTTTAGGTATTTTTTTGAAGTGTTAAATCATTATTTTGTGAGAAATGTTCATATGTTTCTACAATTTCTAGGCCACCTGTGTCTCCACAGCTTTCTTATCAATAGAAAATGCTGAATAAGAAGAAACAGTTGAATTTTTAGCTTCTTAGCTAGCCGGATTTTTACCAAATGGAACACTTGTAGAAAAATCATGAATATCAAATTGTAAATTTCATGCTCTGCAGAGCATATTAAAAATTGCCATTTCATAAATATAAAAATAAAAAACTAAATAAATGTTTTGGTTAAGTATAAAATGTAAATATTGTAAATCCAATACTAAAATAAGTACAAACCAGTTTATCAGAAGTACAATACAAGGGCTATTTATTAGTAAGTCAGTCTGTAAGAGATATTTGCAACTTTTAAGAGTAAACAAGAGGTGAGCTAAAAAAAATAATCAATTTTTGATAATATTTTACTGGTTATTATATTATTAGATTCATATTTAGAGAGTTTAGTCAATTGAAAAATTTATCCCAAGGTTTGCAGAAAACCAAAACTTTATTATTGTGAACAACGTAATTTTTCCAAGTTCACTAAAACCTAAACTAAATAATACACGATCATATAGTACCTGCAATCTGAACTTCCAACAAGTCCCAACCTCGACGCCTGGTACTGGTCCGTAGTGATCCTTCGGGACAATCGTACACTCTTTTGTTCTGCCGACGCAGGCCATACCTTTACCCCAGTCCCTGCTAGACTCGCCTTTGTTGCTGGCCATTTTTGCCTTTTTGCTGCTCGCTTTCAGCTTTTCTCCCGCCTTAACGATCTCGCTATCGTCGGTCTTGCAGTCGGGACAATACCTTAAAGTTTTTTAGTTAAAGTATAACCCCCTTACGGTGTGAAATATCAATGAGGATAATTCTTTTTTTACAGAGGCCATTTTATATAAATTTTTATACAGAGGACATACGTATATATAAATTACATCGTTCCTTAGATGAGACGAATATTAATATATCACATATATGCATAAAAATAAAATAATAGGTACATATACAGGGTGTCTATTTTCATTTATGTACAAATCCATAAAATCCTCATTTTGCAAGATAATCAATTAACTTTTCAGGATTATTAATCTCAGGACTAGTCAAAATCAGGACTCTTCCAAACTTCCATATGCGAAATATACGATATGAAAAATATACAAGGTGTTTCATGCTATATGATCTCAAAATTGAGCAAAATATCAAATTTGAGAATCGCTAAATGAGTCAAGTGTGCCATGGAATTGTCTAAACAGATGAATGTTATCTAGAATCACTTGTAATTTTATTAATCAATAAGTTGATTGTTAATCAACCTAATTTTGATCTAATTGTAGTAGACAAAAAAAATTTTTTTTTCTTACAAGTGCATACTGTTATTAATATACACCTATACATAGTAGGCCAAAAATATTTCTTTATCTATGACAAAAATTAAGTTTAAGCGATTCCAGAGAACATTCTACTGTCTCGACATAATTCCATGGCACACTTGACTCTTAAAACTCGATATTTTGTTCAACTTTCATATGGCATAGAAAGAAACCTTATATATTTTTGGTTCAAATTTCGCAAATGGAGGGTTTTGAGAATTACTGATTATCGCTATGGATTTAGATTTTAAATAAAAAAATTGATAAATGGTTATATTGAATTTCGGGGATAAAAAAAATCTTAGCAGGCTATAGGAATGAAACTTAACGAAAAATAATAAGATACCATCCAATACAATGTAATGTTAATGTATAAGAGAAGTATTTATATTTACTAAGATTAAAAAAAGTTTCTTACCATTCATCTTCTTCCGGAACCGACTCAAGAGGAGGATTTAAGCAAGAGGTGTGGTACCCATAATCACATTCATCGCACAAAATCATAGTGTCACAGTTCTCTTTGCCTGCACAGATTCTGCAGCCACATTCACGGCATTTTCTGCCCTTAACGTCTTTGCATTTGTCACAATAGAATGGATATTTTCCTAAAATTATAAGTTAAAAGCGTACTGTTTCCTTTTCACAAATACATGCAAAATATAAACTGAGAGTGACTAAATTTTGAAAGAAACCATATGCCGAAAGTCTTATAACTGTATAGTAAAAATATAAAAGTGATAACTTAAGAAAAACTGAACAAAAATTGGTATTCCATTGTAATAACAAGAGGTGTTATTACAAAGATTATTGACCAATTAACTTATTAACACCAACCTTTTGATACTTTCTACAGTGACTTACTTTTTGGTGGTGCATTTGTCGGAACTTCTCCTCTTTTCGACAACAGCACAGGACTTTCTATCCTCATAATTTCGTCGATGAACTTTATAGAACAATTTTCTATTGGTGTTCTGTCTTTTCCTACCAAAATGGTACCCTTCACCGATGTCCTTGATACATCTTCTACTTTAAAATCATACCTATACAAAATAAGTTTCATGAAAAGAAAAATTTATTTATTTCAGAAGTAGATATTTACCAGGGACCACGTGCTTTTGTGTCTTCTATATTATAATTAACTAGAACTATCATTCCGCTGGTTAATTCTGAAGTTTTATAAACATGGTAGGATCTTGGTCTAATGTCATTGAACTTTGCCTCTTGCTCAAATGCAACCACATATTCCCTAAAATAATATTGATTAGCAACGTTTTTTGAAACTTTCTTGTGATACACACCCTCTCACTTTGAAAATTAGGTCACTTTCTTCAGATTCGTTTTGATCAAGATCAACAGGTGTTTTTTTAAAGATTTGTATAATTTCAGCTTCATACCAGGCTCCATTTTCTTCAAGTCGTATGTCAATAAGTTCACCAATATTATAATATTTGCTTTTTTGCGTCTACAATGGAGCTATTGTGTTCACGAGCTCTGTCGCTCTCGCTCGTTAAATCTTCCTGCTCTCCTGACGGTTTTTCCGTTATCTCTTTTGGCGCTCTTATTATTAACTGTATTACATCGTTTAACTGGATACCATAATCCATTACACGATGATCGTCAATCAACTAAAAATGAAGACGATGCCATTTTGTTACAGGATATAACTAACTTTCGACATTTTACTGTTTACCTGTTTTCCTTTGTACAACAGCATTTGTTGTTCTGAAATAACCTCAATTTCCTTTTCTATCAAGTTTCTTAACTCCTGAATCAAAGCCATTTTTGAAATGTTCAAGATGGTATCTCCTTCGCCTTGCAGGGCACCTAGTTTTCTTATTTTGATATACATTATTCTAGTAATTAATAGAACAGTATTAACAAACCCAAAAGACCAGTAAACCAATCAAAAGGTAAACATTGAACGATTGAACAGTTGAACACATAGGCGGGAACTTTTTTTAGGTTAGATTCTCAAGTCGTGTATCAGTGATGCCAATTTTTGATAGCCAAAAACAAATACACTCAACATCCACATTTCCGAACTTTTACGTTCCGCAGACTTCCACATTTCCGAACTCTCGTCACCTCGGGATTACCGGAACTCCTGGCGCATGCACAAAGGGTTTTTCTGGCTCATTCTAGTACCTTTCTTTTGTTTTTCGAGGTTTTTATGCAAATGTAATACATACTACATTGTACATGTTAATAAAAGAACGTTTTTCTAAACAAAAAAATGTCAGGTGCAAAGGAGAGAGGATGCAGGTAACTATTTTGTAATTCAAAGGTTTGTTTTATTGAACATTTAGTTGACGTAACCTATAATAATTTCAAACTGAAATGAAAAATGATGAGAAAATATGTATTTTTAAGAAAACCATGATACAAAACAAACATTATTGTACTGTTTATTTGCAGAGAAAAGAGCCTGCTAAGAGGCTAACCTTGGAGCAAAAGCTGGATTTCATAAATCACGCAAAAAATGGTGTTAAAAATGTTAATCTATTTAAGATGTACAATATTTATAAATCGTCAGTGGCAGAAATTCTTGGAAAAAAAGAAATTTACTTTGAAAAAACTGAAAAAAAGAGAAAATGGAGTGGACGGATTGACACCATAAAGTGCACCGGTACTTATGATACGCCATTTGAAAGAACTGTTTTTCACTGGTTTGTACAAAGAAGAACTCTTGTCTCAGGTGTGCTGCTGAGGGAGGGCGATTTCATCTTTGCTGAATTCTGTGACAATCGAAATGTTTGATAACAATCGCATTATTGTGTACATTTTTTTCTCATTTCAAATTTCGCGGTTTTTTTGTCGTCAACCAATCAGCGACAAGTTCGGTTATGTGGAAGTACAAGTTCGGAAATTCGTGAGAAAAAGTTCGGAAATATCATGAGTTCGGAAATTTGGAGTTCGGATATGTGGATGTTGAGTGTATAAAATTTACGCTTCTATAAAATATGGAGACATCCAAAAAAAACGTCATCAAAGTTGGCCGAGAAAAAAAGACGTATTTCTATTTACAATAACTGCACGTTGTTAAGCACAATAAAATTAGACAAATTTGTCAAATATAGCATCTGATTAAAAAATATGTGCCTTACCATACTTCTAAAACTTATCAGAACAAAAGTGAGTTTAAAAATATATAATGATGAGTGCAGTTTTTGAACGTACTGAAACATAGAACGCACTATAAAATAAATATCATTTTAAAAATTTCTTGACAGTTATAGCCGTTAAAGTGTTAAATAATAATATTTGAAAGTTTTGTAATTCAAACAAATACGTAGAAAGTATATTATCACAATTATCGTTTCTTTTTAAGTAGCAAAGGTGAGGTCTTTTTAAATATAATTAATTTTATCATCGTAAGATTAGTCTGATACCAATTAAAATTATATTATTAAAAATTATGTTCCTTAATTATTTTAGAAATATGGCTGAAGATGATTTATTGCGATTATTGAGCCAAATTAAAGAACGTTGGCCCCATTTCCAAATTTCGAAGGAAGACCTGTTACGGCCAACAAGAGAGTTAGTATTTAGATTTTACACCAATTGTGTCCATGAGTACAACGAAAAAGTTTCTTATTTAACACACTGTTCCACCTCATGCGATTATAATGCCGCTGAACTCACACCAGAGGAACAACTCTTTCTGCAATTATCGAAGATATTGGTTAGAGTTAATCGCCTACCGTTTACGCTCTCAGATATATACCAGCCAACACAGAAAGGCACAAAAAACTTTTTTACAGTATGCACTCACTTTAGAGCATTCATAGATTATTTAACGGGTGAAATCGATTTAATGGTAAATGAAGTCTTTACAGCCAAAGAGGAGACTGATAAATTGGTTGACGAATTAGAGGAGATTGTTAATGAAATCAAGGACAATGTTAAAACTATAGTGAAGGAATCAGAATTAAAAGAAAGCATTTTAGAACAACACAAATCTGTCATGAGCTCTTACAAAGAGACCACTGATGCGAGAGCAGCCAGAGAAAAGTTATTTGCAGAGAAAAGGCATCAAAGGGAACAGCTTAAGCTACAATTGCAGAATAAAGAATGCGAATTTAAATGCCTCGAATCTAAGGAGAAGAAATTGCTGGAGCAAAGAGTAACAGAAAGCGACTATCAGAATATTTTTCATACTCTCGAAACGTTAAAAAGCGAACTAGAAATGACAGGAAATAATGACGAAAATATTGAACAAGGTTTGGAACTCGAGAATGAAGCCTTAGAGCGAATTGCCGAGTATTCAACAATTCTTAGTAAATGTGATTTTGATCTGGAGAAAGTAAAAAAACTAATATATACAGAAGAGGAAGTAACAGCCATGTCAAGCGTTATTGAGAAATTGCAAAGAAGTGAGTTTGCTGCGAAACAGCAAAGTTCAAAAGATGAACAGGCTCTCTCAACAATGAAAGAATGCTTCTCTAGTTTAAGTTGTGATTATAAAAATCTGAAAAACAATTACAAAACTGATTTGGAGAAATCGGGGAGAGAACTGGTCAGAATTAAGAACGATATCGAAGAGAAAATTCAGAGTAGTGATAGACTTACTTCAAGTCATAACGATCATATAAAAAAACAGGAAGAAGACCTGGAGAAGTTGAAGACAGCATTTAAAAGTGAATATATAGGGATATCGCAAGTTGAAAAGAGGGTTGTTGATAAGTTTACCGAAACTCTAACGAAGTTTAGTAAAGCATAATAGATTTTTTTATTAAGTATTTTAATTTTGAAATAAAATTTTGTTTTATGCTCTCTAATGCTATTGTTGATTATATTGTAAATTCAGTTTTTGTGCACTTTTTAATTTTGTAAATAAAACTCATTTTTAATTGAGAACTTTTTACTGTAGAGTGATGTAGTTTTCCCTAATAAAACTCGTATATAAATCATCATAAATAGATTGAGATGTGCAGTATCCCACATTTGATAGAACACAATATTACAGGTAATGACTAAGTAAAGTAGATGCAAAGAAAATCATTTTAATAAAGCACTGTCTAACTAATGTTGCTTTTTTTTACGAGCATATTATAGCCGCTGTGTAGGCCACCCACTCTACAATGTGTCCATTAATTATGTACACACATATAAAGAAGGTGAAAATAAAAGATAAAATATGTATGTAGTTTTATTATCTTTACTATTATAATAATAAATGTAAAATTGACATATATGTAGGTGTCCAATTTCAAATATGGTACATAATTAAAATTTTTACGAACTACCTATCAAATTTATAGGTACAAAATTTAATACTTGTGCATATTTATAAAAACAATGGGGAAGAATAAAAATAAGAAACACTATATTATCGAACATGTAGTATGTTAAATTAACATGTATGAATATTTCTAAAACATAACGTTTTTTCAAGCTGCAATACAATTTCACGAATTTTTCAATATGCACTACAAAATGCCTGAAGTATAAGTTATTGTTATTTTTTCTTGGTTTTAGAAGCACTCCTTTTAGGAGACTTCGATTTATCCTTTCTCTTTGACTTGCTTTTCGAGCGGGATCTCCGTTTAATTTTCCTTTTTGTTTTACTATCAGATTCAGGAGAACGTGTCTTTTGCGATGTGGATGGAACTTCTGGTATTCTTGTGAACGAATCATATCCCAGTTTGCTGCAGCTCTTACCTGTGGAAAAACGATTTATGTACTTACTTTTTGTGATTATTTCTATTATCATTTTAAAATTTAAATAGTATTAAGATATATCATACAAATGGCCTTACCATTGCAAAAATCTTCCCCGCATTCAGAACAAGAGACAATCCTCATTTCAACAATGCCCGATTTATTTTTACTTTTTCGCACTTGGTTGTCCATTTGCATTTGCTTCTTCTCTAATGCCCTGCTTTTATTTCGCAACTTTCCAAGCTCTACCAGCCTGAAATCATTCCCAATATATAACTTTAATCTGATGATAATAGTTTCTGATTCTTGTTATGTTTTTATTCATTTTGTTGTTGAGTAAGATGGTAAATATTTAAATATATTTAAGAACCAATTTTCGCAAATACAATCTGTAGATCTTTGTAATTAAATATATTTCTGTAATTTGCTTGACCAGCTATTTAATTTGCATGAAATATAAGAACCACATTTTCTTGATGCAAACTTATATGGTTTTACAACAATTTTTGGGATACAACTTCATTTGCTGAATCTCTTTTATATTTAGTTTATTCCGGAAAATATACGTACACAAATCAATTACTCTAGGAAAACAATTCGATTTTTGGGAAAAGTTCTTTTGTAATCCCTTTATGACTATACTGGTCATTAAATTAATTTTACCTTGAGAAATAATTTTCTTCGGCTTTGCTCTTGGGACGAAGCGTGGTCAGCATCTTCCAGTCGATGGTGACTGCTGCCAGCTCTTCAATTTTCAAGCCCTGCATTTCCACGGGCAGGGGATCCATGAAGGTGTAGCGCTCCTTCAGAATCTTCGCGTCTTTCTTTCCCGATTTAAATTTGAAATTTTTATCTTTGACCTTGACCTGCTCGGGAGGAACCCTTTCCGGTTTGATCTTGAAGTCCGGGACTTTTTCCAGCAACTTCTTGAATTCCTCCTTGGAGTTGACGGTGGTCTTCGAAAGATCTAGAATCGGAATGGACTCCTTCTTCTTGCTCAAGAAGTCGTCCAGCTTGGCCATGATTCAGTCTAAGACAGAAATATACGGTAATAGACATTTTAATATAGAAATTATAAATTTTATTCAAATACGCTATTTTTCTAATATTGTCACAAGTTTTTCTAAACGTAATGTATCTAGTTTCTATTATTTGCTGAAGATATAGATGGTGTACTAGGGCAGGTTGTCTCCCATTGTTCCTGTTTTAGTAATAAACCGTTCTGTAACGCTGTCAGTTTCTCCAAAACATCGCTGTTTGCTTCATCCAAATTGTTACAGTCCGATGCTTCTATCATTTCGGCTTTATAATGCGCATTTTCTCTTGGCGATGTTCTTTCTATTTTCAAAATGTCAACCTTTATGTTGTCTCTGGAACCTCTATGTCTTTCGCATTTACAGACGCAACAGCAATCGCGCGTTTTATAGTAAATTTGATCTCTATCCGATTCTAATGGGATGATCTCCGTTTGGTACATTCTTATGTTCCTAGTGAACACGTGGTCGTTCTTCCTCCAAAGTGCTCTGGCGTGTCGTTTCTCCACATAGCTTTTCTTCCGGTAAGACCGAGGAGTGGTATTAGCCGTTTGGCTTTCATCGCTGGAATTTTTATCGTCGTACGCTTTACTGTCTCTAATTTTTTTGCCTCAGTTTTCTCCTCTGGTACAGCGGATCCTTTTCGCTTTGCTTCAAGTACCTGGTAGGGGGTCGATTTGCGCCCCATTTGGGTCTTTCCTCCAAACTTTCGCTTCGGCTCCTCCTCTCCTTTCTGTTCCTGTTGTCATACGTTAATTCCAGGTTAGTCAGCTTATCTCTGACGAATTTCTCCCTGGTTTCTAAATTCGCGGTCCTGCCTAGGTCCGATTCTTCGGTTTGAGTGCTGCTGTCACACACTCTCCTGTTCCTGTTCCTGTATTGGGTGGGAGTCAACAGTCTGTTCTCGGTCCTCGAGGTGTTGCAACTTCTGTCTACTTGGGGCGCACTATTGGGTATTCCTACATTTTGAGGAGTTGCGGGTACCAAAAGGGCATATTGGACATTTTGAAGGGCTTCTATTGGTGTCTGAATCACAAGAGTTACGTTTTCGGATCGCGGAGTTGCAAATACGTTGTTATTATTATTAAGGTTCATGTTATTGAGATTTTTCTCTAGATGTAGGAACAGGCGAAAGTTGCTTGTTATCAATAGCTTTCTCCCTAGGAGATCTGGGCGATTTCACAGCGTTGTCTCTCAATTCTAAATTATTATTTATTTCGTTATTTAGCACTTCTGGTTTAGCTGTGACTATTCGTGTATTATTCAACTGTTCGCGGTTGTTGTTTTTCTCTTCGTTTTTGTTGTCAGTGATATCGGACTTGTTAGGGGCCTCATTTATATTTGATAATTTATCTTTTTCTGTGACGTTTTCTGTAATATTATTCTTGTTATTTTGTCTGTTCAATTTTTTTCGTTTTTTCCAGCATCGCAGTTTTTTGAGCCAATTCAATCGCTTCCTGAATGGCCTCCTTCCTCTTCTGTTCCCTTTCTTGTTTCTCTATCATTAACCTCAGTTCTTCTTCTTTTCTTCGCCGTTCGAGTTCCTGGTCTCTTTCGATCCTCAGTTCTTCTTCGTGCTCTTCCTTGATCCTCTTTTCTCTTTCTTCGCGACGTTTTCGCTCCCTCTCTTCCAGCTGCTGCCGTACTGCTTCCTGATGAGCCATTGCCACTTGCCTTCGCCGTTCTCTTTCTGCCAGTTCTAGAGAGTCTATTGGGATATTTTGCCCTCTGATATATGAACTGAAACAAAATAAATGTAATAATTCAGATGCAATTCTTGAACTCTTGTGAATATTTTGGTAGTTAAACATTCGTAGTAAATAAGTTAAACAATTCGTAAAGTAGGTATATTAGTAGATCATCAAAACGATTAACTTTTTTAATTAAAATATGGAAAGAGTGTTCAAGTTCATGGGTTAAGGTTCAGTCTAAAGTAGACTTTAGACTATCTTCGACTGGACCTAGTGTCACTTTTGGGCAAATATGTATTCTTACCGATGGTGTGAATAGCTGGATCCAGTACAAGGCCTCTCGTGCTCCTCATACCTTTGCTCTGGCGACTCAGCTGGCGAGGTATTTGTCACGACGATTTCCCCATCTTGCAGGCCTCTCTTCACCCAGTTTGGGGGCTCGTTGGCTTGATTCTTCTCGAACGTCTCGTCTTTAGGCTGCCAGAATTTTCCCACGCCGACTCCCTTGTCTCCCCATTTGGGTCTGTCATCCCTACTGGAGGAAGATTCGTAACCGGACTGATGCCAGTTCGACGGACCGCAGTCGGGAGTCTGGTTGGGGTTATCGCTGCCATAACCCGAGGTTTCTCCACCTAGTTCCTTCTCCCTTTCATACTTGTCGTAGGAGTTGTATTGGTTCTTGTAGAGAGGAGGAAGACTGCCCCTTCTTCCTTCCCTGTAATCCCTCCTGAGGTAGTCGTTGTGAACCATCGAGGCTTTGGAGGCATACCTGCTTCTGGAAAAGTTCAATGAGAGTTTGCTCTCGCTGTAGGTCTCCTGTTACCTTGCTGATGGTTTTTCGAGATGCTGGTCTGGCGGACCCCAGGGTGCACACAAGGATGCTAGCTCCTCTAAAATGGTTTTATTCACGTCAATTTGAATAAGTAGAGAGCTAAGTGTTCATCGTTACCTCTTTCTTTGGCCCACTGTAATCTCTTTCTCTCTATCAAAGAGAGACACTGGTTGAACGTGGACATCTCATTTTAGATTGGCCCTTCTGCTTAATACATTATTACTGGGTTATAATTACCTGTAAGCTGGGAATGTTACAGATTATTTTAAAGTAGTTGAACTGTGGAAGCTATCCATGTTATTAGAAGCGTCATACGTCATATAGTTAGGTACACTTAATCATGGTTTATTATTTGCTTAGGTCTATTAACCTTTCAACATTAAAAATCATAGCTTGTGTACATATTTTCTCCCGTTCCTGACCTTCAGTTTCATTTCAAGCAGTCCCACATGATTTGGAGAATCGATAATGATAGTTTTTAAAATGTTTTTTTATGTGTTTTAACTTAATACGTTACAATTCGTTATATGTATAACGTACTGTAACGTTATTGTTGTATATAAAATGTTACGTCTTTTATGGAAATTTTGCTTCCGAAGAACTCCAATATTTTTGCTTCCGAAGAAATCCGAAATTTTGCTTCCGAAGAATTCCAATAAAACATCGTCTATTTTGTCTATAATTTCATTGTTTCCAAGAATAGTCGCACATTGTGTCGATATTATTATTGAATTTCTAATCGTTAATTTCTCAGAAGCTATATGGAATGATTATATTATGAAACGGAATGTTTTCGGAACGGAAAACTTTGGCTTTAATACCATATTATATCAATAAAAATTTACAAGTTGCAAAATTTCCTAAACGGTGAAAACACTTCTAAATATAAAGGGCATATTGACAATAGAATATGAAGACTATAAACAAATTAATTTAGACATAATAAGTACGTATGCTGTCAAAAAGTTTATTTTTTGAATAAGTCTGATACGTATTTTTTAATTTTTTATTGTTAGTAATCTCGTAAGGAAGAGTTTCAAATGATTTTAAAGGGTTTAAAATTCGACATGCTGTAAGTAAGAAAGGAAGTTAATTAGCGAATTAATAAATATGTATATGTATGACCTAATACTCAGCTTGCGGATTTGCGATTTTAAATGTAGAGAGAATTTACGTTCGAATTAAAAATTGGTGTTTATCAACTTTATATCAGAGGAGAAATTGGAATCTCCTGTATATTAAAAACATACAAAATACTGAAATATAATTTACTATCGATAAAACTTCTGAAATAACAAGATTATTCTGATAAATCTATTGAAATACTATCTTAAATATTTCTTGTATATGTTACGGTTAAAGTGTTTACTTGGCTAGTTTATAAACTAGCTGGATAGTATACAAACTATCCAAACGTCTGGTTATTTTTATGAAAAATCATATTTCTACTAAAATAGCCAATATTGGTTAGTTTGTATACTATCCAGCTAGTTTATAAACTATTCAAGATTTATTGCTAAAGTATAAACCACAAGAAAATTTCACAAAAAAAAAAAAAACAAAAAACCCGTGTTTTTGGCTAGTTTACAAACTATCCACGGTAGTTGGATAAAGTGTGAACGTAATATTCCTAGTAATACATAATAACCAACGAGTTGGTTAGTATATAAACTAACCAATTCGCTTTGGCTAATATTAGTTTAGGATAGTAGAATAATTACTGGTAAAAAAATAAAGGTTATTCATAGGTACACTACTCGGTACATCATAACATTGTCATTACTACTTCAAAATAAGTAAAAAAAATAAAGCTTTTGAGCTGACAATTTTCGCAAGTTTCAATGAATAATCCTATGTTAAATTGTAATACTTTTCGTTTAATAATTTTGTTGTTGCTTGACGACCACCACCATGCCCAGTTCCCTGGTGGGCAACTCTAATAGCGTCATAACATTCACTCAAACGTAAAATAATCTTTCCAGATCTTTTATGTAAGATTACATAAGATGATTCGATCTTCTGTAAATCATACCTAAGTATTTATCACATGATAATCATTCTTGTTACTAGAGTTAGGTCCAGTTTTTCGCGTATTCTTTTTATACGATGCAAAAATTCACTATAGTCACTGAGTCACAAATTCATTAATTTTGAATTTTGGGACTTTTGCCCGTAAACTTTCAAAAGGTGGTTTTCAAATCGTTGCTGTTGATTCATTTTTAACAGCCTATTCTTAAATTAGCCAAAGCGAATTGGTTAGATTACATACTAACCAACTTGTTGGTTATTATGTATTACTAGGAATATTAAGTTCACACTTTATCCAACTACCGTGGATAGCTTGTAAACTAGCAAAAAACAACGGTTAATTTGTGAAATTTTCTTGTGGTTTATACTTTAGCGATAAATCTTGGATAGTTTATAAACTAGCTGGATAATATACAAACTAACCAATACTATTGGCTATTTTAGTAGAAATATGATTTTCCATCAAAATAACCAGACGTTTGGAAGGTATACGTACGCTAGTTTATAAACTAGCCAAGTAAACATAGCCGTAACATATATACTACTGGCAGGTGTCAATTTTTCAGGAAACTCAATGAAAAACTATTAATTCAGTATTTTTGAAATTTAAATAGCTAAAATATTCATTTTCTATATATACAGAGGATACTTGTTAAGAAATTAATAATAAATACACTATGTTAGTTGGCAAATGTCAAAATTTGTGTCAAATGTCAAAGTAAGCATCTTAAATCATAATAAAATAATCTAATTTTTTTAAGAATTTTTTAAGATATTTAAAGTAAATTTAAAATGATTTACAATTAAATAATAATTTGTAATCATATACTGTTGGCAACTGTCAATTTCAATCAAATAAATAAAAAAATGTATATGTATACAGTGCTTAAAAAATATACAGTTCCGCAATCTATTTAAATCTGAATTCCAAGCTTTACGCAGCTGTTAAATCTTCAGTAAACCAAATGAAGATGCAATTTTTTGTTTTTTTTTTTTTCAAAAAATAAAATACTAATTAGTTATATGTCAATGGATTTTGGATATTAATATAAAAAAATATTGTGTTAGCTAACAACTGTCAATTTAAAGAATATTAGTTCCTCCAAAATGCACACTTAACCATAATTATGTATATATTAAAAATTATACTATATTAATTTGAAACCCTTTTGGTGCGTGTCTTGTATAATATAAACTTTTTTGTTGAGTAAATTGTTCAGTTCAGAAATGTATCTTCTTTAAATCCTTAGAAAATGAACTATTAAGCACTTTAAGTACTGAAAATAATAAATAAATGGCATCTTAAGTAATTTGACAGTTATTTTGACAGCTGTCGTATTTAAATTTTAGTATAAATTACGTAAATAGAAAGTTTTAAAGTATGTTATATGTATTTTGTTTAAAATTATTCATTTTTTCTGTATAACGTAAGAAATACGTTTATTTTATATTTGACAGTTAATTTGGCAGCTGTCAGCAATATAAAAAAATCGGATAATCATTTGACAAATCATTTGGCTATTTGTAAAATGAAATTTTAAAATTAAAAACTCAAAAATATTTATACATTTGAGACCTTGATACTGATTTTCATTGGAAAAACCCATATTTTCCAATAAAAATACATTTTTAGATTAGAATAATAAAATATTGGGAATGAAAATAAAAAATCCGGCTAGAGGAATTTATGGAGAAATTCATAGCAAACATATATGTTCGGACAAACGCATTTTTTCGCGTATTAGACTGTTTTTATGTATAATGACGCAAAAATTGACTAATGCAGCTGACAGTACATAAGAACTTAAAGAATATAAAAGGTGTTTTAATTAATGATTTCAAAAAACCGCTTAAATGTCACCACTTAACAAAACAAATAAAATGTAACAAAATAACTGGCAACTAAATGTTCGGAAAAAATATTTTAAGTATTAATAAGGCGTTACGTCACCTTTTGCCTTAATTACGGCCCGAATTCTTGTAGGCATTGTTTCAACCAAGCCTCGACAGAGTTCTGGTGAAAAGGTGTCCCAAATTTCGCCGATTTTTTCCTTTAGAGTAGAGACCGTTCTTTGAGGATCATGTCTCAAAACTCTTTTTATCTTATGCCACAGTGTTTCAATGACATTTAGGTCGGGCCTTGTTGGAATATGAAATTATTGTCTGAGTACATATCCTGAACAGTCGGTAATAAGCTATTCGTAAGTGTTGTTATATATTTGTCAGCGTTGACGGTACCCTCAATGACCTCATACTGTACCAAACCTTTAGCGGACATACATCTCCAAATGATTACATCAATTCGTTTGAGGCAGTCCTTATGAAAGGTTTCACTTTTTGTTCTTATTACTCTTTTTTTATGATCGCCTACGCAGACATCAAATTTGGACTCGTCACTGAAAATTACTTTTGACCAGTCTTCTATAGTCCACGATACCTTCGATTTGGCCCAATTCAGTCGATTTTTTTGTGCCTCAGTTAATAAAGACTTTTCTTTAGCCTACGATCATTTACGAAAATTGAAAAATTAAAAATTTGAAAAATATATTAGTAATACCTCTTAAAAACTGAGCCCAGACTGATGAATGAATTTTCTGCAAAATTCGCGGGATAGCCTTTCTCCTGTTTCAGAGTTCCATTGCGCTGTTATATCCCTTAAGGTGTTCCGTCGACTTTTTTTACAAATTTTCACCGACAACCTTTGGCTCCTTTCAGTAACAAGTCTGGATCTCCCAGGACTTTTACCTTCTACATCCAAATTTCCAGTCTCGCGGTAATGCTCTAATATGTCCCCAACAGTTGACTTTGCAAAGCACAATTCTTCCGTAATTTCGCGGATTTTTTTGCGACTGCAGTATTTTTTTACAATGAGCTGCGGCAATTTTTGATCAGTCGCACGTCCACGGCCCATTTTATTTAAATATAACGAATATTCGCAAAAACTACCAGAAATCACCTGTCACTGACACATCTAATTGTGATATTAATGGTTACCGCTGCAGCAATAAATTTTTATTTAACTTATGGCAGGTTTCTCGATTTTCCGAACATTTAGTTGTCAGCATTTTTAGCAGATTTTTATATTTTTTGTCCATAAATTCATAACAAATCCAAGCTGATAATAATTTTCAGCATACAGACGTATGTAATTTTGTATATTTTAGGCTTTTAAAGCGTGGTTGTAAATTTTTGCATGGCAGTTAATAATTCTTTTGAAAAAATGCGTTTGTCCGAACATATAGTTGTTAGGGCTCGTACACTTTGTCCCACTGTGCGCCATGCATCCGGCCCTGCTTTTTCAAATCTGTAAAGTTGAAAAGATACAGCAGACATCGATTTTTGTTGAAATTTTCTACAATCATCACTCACCGAAAAGAACTGCTCTCAACATCTCTTTATGCCTTTGTTTTTCGTCTACAATACTTTGTAAACTGATCACCCTCATGAACTAAATATTGCACTGAAATAGAAGATTACAACGTGGAACTTATAGCCAGTATTTCCTTATCGTCGTGGAGGCAAAAACGTACGCATTGTTTTTTATTATATAACGAAAGTATTATTTTGATATGACCTGCTTTTCAATGCTTAATTAGACCTAATACCTACCATGCTGGTACTGAAGTTATGGATAAAGCTTATTATTGCTTAAGTATGGCAATATGCATAGCCCATATCAGGTTTTGAAACAGACATGTATTTGGAATAAATGTTATTTTAATTTTTTGTTTTCAACAGCAGTTATCTACAGACCAATTAGTTGCATAAAAGTATGCCAACAACCGTTCTGTTTTACCATTACCATTAACCAAAAACTACGACTATTACTATGCTATTGTATGTATGCTATGCTAAGTTTGAATTTATCATTTTAAAACTTTACCACCTATTCATCATAACATCCCGAGTTGTTTATATTTTAAACTTGGGGGTTGGGAAGTTGGGAAATACACATGGATAATATACATACATACATACGAGGTGTGTAAATTAAGTAATGATACTCATTTACTTTTAATTTTTTTTTTCGAGTAGAATTACACTTCAGTATTGTCTCCTTCAAAATAACGTCCTTTGGAAGTCACACAGCGCTGGTGACGGTTCTTCCGTTCCTCATAGCAGTGCTGGAACTCATATACTGGAATAACCTTCAGCTGGTCGGTTACAGCCATTTGAATGTTTTCTATGGTCCCAAAATGACATGCCTTGAGGTGATTTTTCAATCTCGGGAAGAGAAAAAAGTCACAAGGACTCAAGTCATGAGAATAAGGAGGCTGAGGAGCTACAGAAATGTTTTTACTGGCTAAAAACTTGTTTACTGAAATAGCTGTGTAACAAGGCGTATTGTCGTGATGCGACATCCAGTTGTCCTTGATGTTTGGTCTCACAGGCATGACTCATTTTCGAAGTTTTTCAAGAACCTCACTGTAAAAGTGTTAATTTACTGTATAGCCTGGAATCACAAACTCTTTATGGGCAATTCTTTTTTTATGGGTCATGGACAGTTTGAAGTGTGTCATTCCATGCTTTGGCGCTTGGTTTCCGAGTCGTACTCAAACACCCAAACACCAGTAATGACATAAAATAGGGATCATTTTCAATCGATTCTAAAATGTCAAGAAACAGTTATCCCCTGATGTCCTTTTGTTCCTGCGAAAGATTTTTTGGAACCAATTTTGCGCAGATTTTTCTCATCCCCAATTCGTTAATCAAAATCTGATGAACAGTGGTGTGATTCAAAAACTCTTCCCCGATCATTCTTGTTGTCAACCGACGATCTGAACGCACCAGACCCCATATTCTATAGGCATTTTTATCGGTTCTTGAAGACGAAGTCCTTCCGCTGCGTGGTTCATCTTCAATCGAGTCTATTCCTTCTGACAATGCTTTAAACCACCGAAAAACCTGGGCTCTTGAAAAAACACTGTCTCCTTAGGCATGTTGAAATTTTGCAAAAGTATCCGTTGCGCTGTGTCTAAGTCTTAAGCAAAATCTGATAGAGAACCGTTGCTCAAAATTAATGTCACTCATTTTTAAAACAACTAGAAAAAAATAGTTTACGAAAACAGTCACAAAGAGCAAACAAATGACTCTAACAAGGTCAAACTTGTACTGAAGGCACATTACATGTTAACCTACTGCCCTTCCAAGTCCCGTCTCCGCAGTGTTGCTAGATCGGGCGCTACGTTGCCAGTCTCATTACTTAATTTACACACCTCGTATTTTATGCGTATATGTCATTATTAAGGCGTCTAGAATATTACGTCCGTATTACATTGTGTTGAATCGCTGAAATAAAGACATTAGAACAGTTTTGTACTGTTGCCACTTAATATGCAATCTTTACAAACGACTTCTTTTAATTTTGGAAATACTGTCTTCACATCTGATGCTTTAAGAAACATATTAGCTTTGGCAAGTAACAAAAAATGAAGTATATGCTGAAAGGTGTAGGTCTTTAAAAATAAAAACACTCTTAGTAAAATATGCATAAAAAATATCAAATAAAAAATAAATAAAATGATGACTTAATAACATATTGTGAAAATTATTTAAAAAAAAAAATGTTAATGCGACCAGTGACCGTTAAAAATGGGCTCTCTCGTCTATACTAGATTTGCAACTACAAATTATTTATGACTAGGAAAGACAACACAGTACATGACAATAATACCTATATAGATATCATGCTTGAGTCAAAATTGTCTACCTTTTTTCTAACTTGGTACGAAAAAAAATCGAAAGCACTGACACCAAAATCCCCTTACCTGTTGCCCTTGTCACTTCATTAGGAATATGCTAATATTCGAAGAACCAGTTAGAACACAAACAAATGACCTCGTCAGGCTAAGCAGTCGATCGCTACTGTAGATACAACGAAAGGAAAACCGCAACCCATGCGGGAAAAATTTATCTCGTATTTGATCAATCCAGGTTGTCGTGGAAACTACCTTTCAAACATTTTGTAGGTGAACAACCCCGCTTCCGTGGTAAATCTAATGCGGCACTGTCACCGTGTCATTTTAAGTCAAGTGAAAGTGGCAATACCGGCACTGTTTTTTGGGAATAATCGGGGTTATACACGCTATTTTAACATACAGCCTTGCCGTTGATATTTTGCACAGAACTGAATTTTCGTTCTGCCCGTGAAATGCAAAGCACGAACAGAATAAAGCCTTTTGTTTAGGCGAGGGTTTATTACATATGTGAATATACAGGGTGTTCCACCTAAGGCGGATTCATCCATAACTCTGTTATTAGAAATTTAACAAAAAAGTTCTTTGGGTGGTAGTTGTCTGGAATAATTGTGCATATGAGGAAAATATTTTCAATTATATAGGGTGCTCCGTTTATTCTGCACGCCACCTAACTTTGTTATTTTAAATGGAACACCCTGTATATTTTTACATTTTTTGATTCCCCGTTTAATTCTAGGTCGACTTTGTTAAGGGTTCCCTATACCTATCTCTTATAGTTTTTGAGATATTCAACTGTCTTTGAAAAAAATGACGATTTCAGCTCTTTGAATGAGGCCCAATAGCATTTAAACCATAAAAGATAGAAACCTGCGGTTTGGACGATTAGATTTAGCACAAATTACCCTATCTTTTTCACTATGGGCAAAATGGATACGTTATTCAGAGCCGGAAATATCGGACCCTACATTTGACAATTTTAAAACGTGAATACTATTATTTTTCAAATGGCATGACCCATATTAAATCGTTCTGTTGGATGCGAAATTAAATGCCCTTTCTACTAATATCAGGTTATCAATACTTATCTCCAACAGTTTTCCAAGAATATTCGATTCTTCCTAAAGTTTGCAAAAAATCGGATGTCTACAGCGTCACGTAGGTGTTGCAAAATCACTTTTCCCTCACATTTTGTCAGGCTTGGGACTGGCAGTAATAATAACTTTTTTTTGATGAGATGATCTTTGAATCAATGGTTTCCCTCAGAACAAAATTATTGTATCTGCTTTTAAAAAATGACAATTTAGTTCCTAGAACCAATTTCCATCACTGATAAATTAAAAATTTGAACCAGAAAATAAACTCATCAATGTCAAGATACTTTGTTCCAACGAGCAATTAATTTTTTTCTCCTGTTGGCGATATATGTAAAAGACTTTCATCGCTTCAAGAAATTAAGGAAACACCCTGGTTACTCCAGGACATTGTTAACTTATTGTTAGTTAAAATAAGAGCTCAACTGTGTATAAATATGACCGGTCGTCGTTTTCTTTCACAGTGTCTTTTTTTTTTTTCAAAAATATAGCTATTTTTTAATAAGTTGTGAATCACACACTTTCTTCCATCATTCCCATCACATAATGTGCATTGAGCACAGCCTAGACAATTCAATAAAATTATAAACTCAAGATTAAGAATATAAATAGGTATGTCTTTTTTTGTTTGGGCAACTTTGATGATGTTTTTTTTTTTTGGTTTTGAATATCTTGTTGTGATTATAAAGGGAGAAGAATATATGTACGCATGCAGTTTGTAAATATACATTAGCTAGTTGCCCATTTGCTAATAAATTCGTCGATGGACGATGTACTCTTACAGGGAGAAAATATGGTACCAAATATTTTGCGGATGTTGATGAATCTCAGAGTAGAAAAGGATAACGGCGAAGTTGACTGTAGATTTTTTATGGCCAAAAGTAGAGTTGCGCCCGTAAATAATTATTATTACGTTTTAAAACCGTATTACTGTTAAAACAAGTTGGACTTTGTGGACCGCCTCCACAATAACGTTGCATTGGATCCGTGGCAAGGCGACCAAGTGGAAACCATATATCTCTCATCGTGTGGCTGAAATCCAGAAATTGTCAGCGGGTATATGGCGTACCTGTCCTGGTTCACATAATCTAGCCGATTTATTACCTCGAGGTGTGAAGTCCAAATGCTCATGGAATCAGAAGTTTGGAGAGGAGGACCTGATTCAATTTTTCAAGTTCGAATTCAAGAAGACCGGTTCAACTTTTATTTGCGTTGGAAATCATTGCCGCCGGGGAGGATGTGGAAAATTAGAGGATAACGGGAGAATATGTAAAGACGCCCCTGTCTACCGTTTACGCAAAGGGTCCAAAGCTGCAAGATAATATCAAAAAATAGTATTGTTCTTACTCATAGTAATAAACAAACCATGATTCCTTTCAAATTATACTATAATATCTATAGATTGTAATTAGAATTAAAAAAAAACGACCTTCCTTGATTTTACACCGTTCTTCGCTTGTATCGAACTCTTTTTTCTTCGAATGTTCTATGCAGTAGGTTTCTCTTTCGTTTTCTATTTTCTCTCGTTATTTCTCTCTTTAAAGTCCAGCAAAAATCGGCCATCATGTTGACATTCCATATTCCTTGATACCAATTCTCCATTTCACTTATGTCTTGATGAAATCGTTCTTATTCTTCACTGCAGTCGATATAAGCGAAGAACAGTGTAAAATCAAGGAAGGTCGTTTTTTTTTTAATTTAAATTACAATCTATTGATGGTATAGTATAATTTTAAAGGAATCATGGTTTGTTTATTACTGTGAGTAAGAACAATACTATTTTTTGATATTATCTACTACTTCATGACTATTTTTTACGATTTTGGCTATTTTTAAAGTTTTTTCGCAATTTATTTCAAGTTCAGTGTACAAAATACTTGATTTAGTTTAACATTTTTTTTTCGTTTGCATAATTGCAATTTTTCACGATTTCTTAGCAATTTTCAGCGGTTATTCGCAATTTACTCTAACTTTAAAGGGTCTACCCGCTAAATCAACTTGTGATTTTGATTCAGCGCATCAAAATACACAAAAAACATACTAGATCTAGTTCGAAAAAAAATGTTTCGTTTTCATAACGTTTTCATAAATTTTTACGATTTTTAGCGGTTTTTTGCAATTTACTCTAAATTTGGAGGGTTGACAAGCTAACTCAATTTCAGATTCGGATTCAGCGCATCGAAATACATAATAAACATACTTGATCTAGTTCGTAAAAAAAATTATCGCTTGCATAACTGCATTTTTTTGCCACTCGAGGTGTGAAGTCCAAACGCTCATGGAATCGGAAGTTCGGAGAGGAGGACCTGATTCAATTTTTCAAGTTCGAATTCAAGAAGACCGGTTCAACTTTTATTTGCGTTGGAAATCATTGTCGCCGGGGAGAATGTGGAAAATTAGAAGATAACGGGAGAATATGTAAAGACGCCCCTGTCTACCGTTTACGCAAAGGGTCCAAAGCTGCAAGATGCGCAAGCGTGACGATAAGGGTGTTACGGAAGCTAAGCCGATGACGCGCGACGCGGGGGTAGTTCCGTACATTTTTGTTATCGTATAGTGTTATATATTTTATGCCTGAATTCATTTTGTAAATACACGAGTTTATTACGATCCCAGGATTTTATTTTCCTAACGAGATCCTAACGTCGTTGTTCTGCTCTGCTTTCCTTCTTTCTGTTTCGCTGCTCTCTTTTTTTACATACATATATACCATGTTTGTGATATTCAGAAGTAAAGAAAATATAGTTTGCATTACCAAAGCACGCGGTCAACACCTTAGGGACTTCGAGACTTCCAAAACATCATTGCATAGTGAGATGCAACTCAACCAATTCAACTCAGCAATTTGCTTAGTTGTCAGTAGATACTGACGTAAAAAATGCTGAAGTGACTATGAAAGTCCTCAATTTATCAACAGTACAACATGTAAGGAACATATCGATGCGACTTCTCAGACAGAGGGCAGATAAATCTCCATCCTATAGTGATTATTTTCTAACATAACTTTTTTATCACACGCCATTATATTTATTTTTGAATATAACAATCATTTAATTAGAGATTTTTTGACAGAACAATTTTCAATTTTATGTTCCATAATTTGGGGTTTATTCTGTTTAAAAAGTGGGTCATGAACAACGTGCTATGGAAAATGTTTTAATTTCTTGGTCATTTAATTTCACGAAGGTAGTAAGAGTAATTATGATTTCGCATTCGATAACTCGAAGTTTCCATTTGCTGGGGAATAAAATGGAAAGAAAAGAAACGTGCGAACCAGAATAGCTGGCACATTTGCATATCATATTGTGCGCCATGACATCATCGTGCATAATATATTGATTGCGTAGCAATTTGGGGTGAAGTTTCGTACTTGGTACTTGTTGACAATGCTCACCATTCACATTCACCATTCAACATGCAATCGTTGATTTTAACGAGACAAGGGATTATAATAAATCGCATTGGGGTTGACCTAGTTTTAAAATATTATCATGATACTTATTATGTACTAAAATAATATAAAATGTAATAAAATAATAATTCTAGTTTTTAATGTCCCAATTAAATAAAATAAGATTTTTTTAAAATAACTCCAAAAGTTTGTTTTTCCTTTATTGCCATGAATATGCAGATATCTCTTAAATTTTCATAACTAAATTTATTGTTTCTTCATTATATCCTATAATAAAACCGATCAATTAATAACTGTAACTATAAATTCCTTCATATTAATCATGGTGTTCTCTAAGGCTTTATATCGGGGCCTATATTGAAACTGAAAATCTATATTCAAGAGATCTACAAGTATATTGTCCAGTGGCGGCCAGTAGAATTTGACATGCTCGTATTTCCGTAAGGAGGCATGGGATCCACAGCATATTTTAGGGGTGGTTACTATACCTAAGTGGAAGGCTGTAATGGCAAAAAATGTTCAGGAAAAACTTTTTTCCAAAAATGGCTGCTTCCGGGCAGATCTTGAAACGGCTTGCAAAATATTTTCAAAACATTCTTTTTCATAACCACCGAGTAATTATAATTTGTTTATACTTGTGATTTTTGCAAAATTCTTATTTTCCTTAAATATACAACTATTGTAAAATGTCATAGACGAAATGTTGTGATGAAACAAAAATTCAAATTTCTATAACACTTACAGATCTCAAAATTTCGAGAAAATCACAAGTATAAAAAAATTGTATTCACTCGGTTATATGAAAAAAAAAAATATTTTGCAACTATTTTGCAAGCCGTTTCCAAGATCTGCCCGGAGGCAACCATTTTTGAAAAATAATTTCGCAAGTTTTCCCTGAAGATTTTTTTGCCATTATAGCCTTCTACTTCAGTCTAGTAACCACCCCTAAATTATGGTGTGGGTTCCATGCCTCCTTCCATGCCTCCCTCCATCCACTTTTTGAAACAATAGATATCTCTAGTTTGCACTAATCTGGATCTTTAGGAAACCTGAAAGTATACATAGAACTGACATTTTTTTCAACAATAGTGCAAGATGTCTCTATGCAGCTAGTACTAAAAAATAATAATAAAACGAAGCTATGGGAAAACCTTTATTTACAATTCTTTTAAGCGTACCCAGATGAAGACAAATAAGATGAGGAAGCGTATGGAGACAAACCATACGGCGACACTACCGAATTGTAAGCAGGATTTACTTCAGGAGCAGCTACCACGGAAGAGGATGTCCTCGATGTAACTACGACAGGCTCACCACCGACCGAAACAGGACCCGCAACAGTTTTAGTTGCGACAGCAGGGGCAGCTTCGACTTCAATTGTGACCGAAGCAGGTTTTCCTACCAGAGGGGCGGTTAAAACCCGTGTAGATTCAGCAACGCTTGGAGCAGACACGACAGGCGCAGCTGCAGCTACAGTAGAAGCAGGCACAAGCGGGGTTTGAGCTGCGAGACGGGCAGCTGAAAGAAGAGCATCGCGAAATTGTGCAAGGATCTGCGCCACGATTTCCGGAGCTACGGCGGAAGCTATTGGTGCGTTCGCTACTACAGGAGCACTTGGGTCGTGCGTTGCTACTGCTGGAGCTGCTGTTAGAGGGGCAGAAGCAAAATTTGCCCGCAGTGCTGCTGATTCAGCTACACCTGGAGCAGTTGGAACTAACGCGTTTTGAGTTTGAGCTACCACGTGCGAGCCTCTAGACGATAGAACTGGTGGAGATCCCGCTAAAGAATTCTGCGGTAGTGCCCAGGAACCTGGTGGAGAGTTGGTTAGGTAAGGTGAAGGTACAACTTGCCCGTTGTTGAGCACGAATCGACCACCGCCACCAAGCGGCGAGTTGCTTAATTGAGGATACTGTTGGGAACCTTGGGCCGTGACAACGCCTGGAGGAAGCCCTGGAGGTACCCCCAAAGGGGATAAGGTGTTAATGTTTTGTTGAGTCTTGGCTGTGGGCTCAGCGGTAGCAGCTAGGATTGTCACAGCTACAATTATCTGCAAAAAACGATACACAATTAAACCAATTCCGAAGCTAGTCAAAAGGTGCCTTTTAGCTTAAATAAAAAAATGGGAATGCTATTTGAATTTTTTCTTTTTAAATACAGTACCTAATTTAATGGCCTGGAAATTTTCAGTCAAATATGTTCTCAATATAGACTTTTCATAAATAAAAACAGAAACAAAATTCTACTCTACTTTAAATTCACTTTGCTTTTTTATTTGATATTTAAAAGTTTGTGGAACCTGCTTCTAACGTTCACTTATGATAAGATTGAAATTATTTTTTTATTGTTTTTTTTTTATGAATGAGTAAAATATACCCTATCATATTATATACATATGTATTTCAAAATTGTCATTATTACACATCTATGTAATGTGTGTAATTATAAAAAGGGAATTATAGTAGTCATTGTTGTCATTATTGTAGTAAGTATTAAACAAAATTACTATTATTGCATTCTTTACTTACACTTCTATACATTTTTCGCATGTAGTCCCTATTTGCACAAGAAAAACAGTTAATTATAATTTTTAGATTTAGCATATAAGAGTATTTATAAGAGGTACCCACTCCAAGTATTGAAATTTGGTACTCGTGCATTTTGATACTTCATTTCCTATTCACAATTGTCTATTTGTATTCGATTCGATGAAATTCCTTTCTGATGTCTGCTTAGATGACATTGACTGAATTCATAAAACAGTTATATAATATCTAATTATAAAAAATGGTAAATTATTCATTGTTAGCCGAGATTGATTTAGTATACATTTATTTTGAGCAAAACACGATAAAAATATTCTGCCATTATTCGGTGGGAGGGCTACCAAGATATTATTCAAGCCACGTTTTTACTCACCTCATAACCAATAAAGCTGTGATCGGTAAAAATAAATATTTAACGTGAATGGCGCAGTAAGCTGGGATTACTAGGCATACTATTAAAAACCCATTTTTGTCATGTTTCTAAAAGGCTCACACAGTAATACACATAATATAGCTTTTCATGCCACTGTCTCGTCCATTTTTGTAGTATATTGTAAAACACTGCTTAATTCCATTTTTAACAGAAGATTACCAAAAGTCTTGTTTACAATTTGAAGCCGTAACTGATTATTTCTTTGTAACCTATTTCAAAGGTAATTATCACTAGATTGGGTTCGTTTGCAAAAGAAAAAATGGAGTCTTGTTTCACAAATGGTATTTGAGGATAAAGTTGCCTGCACAATTAATATCAACTATATTTGGTAGGGAAAAAATAGGAAGAAGTAAAAGCAAGAAATTTATTAATAATTGTCATATTATCCAAAATTTCAGTGTCAGAATACGTAATTTCAATGCTAGGTTATGCCTGACGCCAGTCACTTCCTTCTTGTTAAATGTTTCAGCAACAAAAGAAGTGTCTCAAAGAAATTGTAATGACTCATGTCATGTCTATTCGACGTTTATTAATGACAATCAAATTATAAAGTCTACATTGTTTACGACAAAACGACTTGGACGTGTTGTAATCTAAAATAAATCACAATAATTTCCATATAATTATTTTATTATACGAGGTGTGTAATTTAACAATGAGACTGATAGTTTTTTTAATTTTTTTATTCGAATGGAATTACAATTCAGTATTGCCTCCTTCAAAATAATTTCTTTGGGAAGCGACACAGTGTTGGAGACACGGAGTTGGACACATGGAGTTGGGTTTTTCCATTTCTCATAGCAGTGCTGGAACTCATATACTGGAATAGCCTTCAGCTGGTCGATTACAGCCATTTGAACGTTTTCTATGGTCCCAAAATGACGTCTCTTGAGGTGATTTTTTCAATCTCGGGAATAGAAAAAGGTCACAAGGACTCAAGTCAGGCGAATAAGGAGGCTGAGGCGCCATAGGAGTGTTTTTACTGGCTAAAAACTCGTTTACTGAGTGACAAGGCGCATTGTCGTAATACAACATCCGGTTGTTCTTGATATTTGGTCTCACACGCATGTACCTTTTTCAAAGTTTTTCAAGAACCTCTCTGTAAAAGCGTTGATATACTGTTTCGCCTGGAGGCACACTCTCTTTGTGGACAATTCCCTGACTATCAAAAAGCCAATCAGCATGCATTTGACCTTCATATTACTCATTCTTGCCATTCCATGCATCGAGTGTGCCATTCCATGCTTTGGCGCTTGGTTTCTGGGTCGTACTCAAACACCCAAGTCTCATCACCAGTAATGACACGTTTCATAAAATAGGGATCATTTTCAATCGATTCCAAAAAGTCAAGACACCTTTCTCTCCTGATGTCCTTTTGTTCCTGCGAAAGGTTTTTTGGAACCATTTTGCCCAGATTTTTCTCATCCCCAATTCATTAGTCAAAATCTGATGAACAGTGCTTTCCAATGTGTGGTTCATCTTCAATCGACGAGGCGTGTTGAAATTTTGCAAAAGTATTCGTTGCGCTGTGTCCAAGTCTGAAGCAAAACCTGAGAGCACACCGTTGCCCAGCTCAATTAATGTCACTCATTTTTAAAACGCACTAGAAAAAAACAGTTCACGAAAACAGTCACAAAGAACCAACAAATGACTTTAGCAAGTTCAAACTTGTACTGAAGATGCATTACATGCTAATCTATCGCCCTTCCAAGTCCCGTCTCCGCAGTGTTGCTAGATCGGGCGCTACGTTGCCAGTTTCATTACTTAATTTACACACCTCATAAATCCTACCTGTTACGTCACTGAACAACTGAACTGAACGACAAAAGACTGAATTATTAAAATCTCATTTAGCGTATCCTTGTCTAGAATCAGAATTAGTGTATCGAATATATTAATACGAGTTGTATTGCCACCTGTTTCATGCGAATATTTTTACCAAACCATAAAAAAACTTGTTATAATCTGATTTCGTACACCTGTTAATTACCAAAACCTTTTGAATACCTGCTAGATTCTGAAACTCGTTCTACAACAAACAGATTTGTTACTTCCTAAAATTGGTAAAACACGTTCTGAGAACGCGAAAAAGAACGGCTCAACCAGATGCGAATATAGTAGACATGTATGTACTAGGGCTAGAACCAAATGGTAAATGCCAGGGTCGAACTTGAGCATGCATGCTGCAGTGAATATATAGTGACTTACTATGTAATATTGTTTTCTCTTACTTTTCTCGTATCTGTTGTCACACTCTTACACCTCGTCGTCCTCATATAGGAATTCGCTTCTTGGGATTCCATTTCTTTTATTTTCTCGGTGTTTTAGCGACTTTACGTGCTTTTCACATTGTCCTTTTCTGTAAACATGTAAGTAACACTTGCATATTTCACAGTACACAGTGGTAGCTTTAACACTTCAAATCTGGAAAACCCTGCACAATTTTTTTAATTGATAAGCAAATGGGGCTGGCGTTTAATAATATCAATTAAGTATAACAATCAGTAATGCACAATTACAAGCACGCGACCTTCAAAGGACTAAATAAATACGGAACCTGTTTCGCCCCACTGGCCGAGCCACAGCCACTTGGCTCGGCAACGAAACAAAAGCAACGAAACAAAATGAATAATATTAAATTAATTCGTCTCATATAAGTAATAAAACAATACAGATAGTGTAGGTTGTATCTCACAAATTAAATCAAATTTGCATTGTTTGATGTAGTGCTGTATTTCCTATTTAATTAAAAACATGCGTTTATATTAACATTTACTAACAAAAATGCATTCGAAAAGCTGCTTCGAACAAAAAAGTTCACTAGCTCATAGACCGGCTTTTTAATAAAATAATAATATCATAATGTATACGATGATTAAAACATTTAAAACATACAAAAATATGTAAATATTATCAAAATGAATAAAACATACCTCATATTCATCTCGTTATTCATCTCCTTGCATTTTTTATAGATCGTATTTTGAGAATATTCTGAGGAGATTGGTTATAGGCTATTTTTTTTCAAAATATCCTTGTGCGCGCTAAATTGTTTATAATAATAATAACGCAATAATAGTAATAATAGGGTTTTATATAAATAGAGTACCAGGAAAACATAAACTATATTTTATATGTAAACCCCGGATTGTTGATTCGGATTTCATTTAAATTCGATTTTAAAAATCACACTACTGTAAATCCAACCGCAAATTAACCAAATATTGTTTGGCTTGGTTTGTTTAATGGCATAGTATTTATTACTTATGATTGTACTCAATTATTAGCTGTATCGTTGTATATAAATATTATTAGGAAACCATAATATTTGTATTGTATTTTAGTTAAATATGGCGAGAAAGCTTTAATAAATCTCGCTGTAGGTTTATAAACTCTTCAAGTTCAGCTATCTGCGGCTAGATGGCGCGTCTGTATTCGTTCGGAATAATTTTCGAGATGGGTTTTAAGGTATGGTAAGATTGATAAGTGATAAGATTCGCACATACTGTTCAATATAGAAAAAAATAAACAAGACTTTTAAAAAGTTTTCGGAATTACAACTTTAGATGAAGATATAGACTATTACATATAATTTTGGAAATAATTCACCTAATTATAAATAAAACAATAATAAATAATTTAAGATAAGTTCCTCTAGTTCCTAAATGTGACGGCTAAACGTAAGCTCCATCTAGTAGCTAACAAATATACTCGTTTGGATGTTGGTCTGTTTTGATTTGGATAGAGAGAATTTTTGTTGGCAGATTTCTGGGATTCCGCTGTGGATACTTGATTATTATTTTGAACCGTTAGTAAAACATTGAGACTGGTATCTTCATCGGTTGTTGTTCCTGGACGTCCACTTCTTGGTAAACATTTTACTTGACGAAATGCCTCATATTGTTGAATTGTTGGACACACTGTACTTTTACAGATTTGGCGATACGGATGAACAGTATTAAACAGAGTTCGAACTTCTTCAAAAGAACGTTGCCAGTCACCATCTCCACGCATCATCAATATGTCAATTCGCTCAGATTCTGAAAGTTTCACTACCATTTTAAAAATGTGAAATTAAGAAACGAAACTAAAAAGACAGTGACACCAATACTTTGTGCCAACCTGACAGATCACAGTATAGTATATTATGCAACGATCATGTAATAATGTCTATTATTACACGAGCAGAAAGTAATCACACGAGTCTTGGCGAGTGTTGTTACCATTTATAAATAAACAACACACTTAAAAAAAATTATATAAACAAAAATGGAAAATATTAACATAATAAAAGGAACTGATTATCTGGTGCTTCGTCTATAAAAGTTCTGATTTCTTCTGGAGAAAACGTTTTGGATTTCTTTCCTATATATTCCGATTAGGGATTGCAATCCGGAAAACCGGATCCGGTAATCCGGCGGATCGCGGCATCATCAGACATCTATCGGATCCGGCACCAATTGGGGACCAGGAACCCTGGTCACCAGGTCCATCTCCCATTTTCCTTCGAATTCGGCCTGAAACTAAACGAAAATGGTTACTCGGAGGTTTTTGGGGTCGCTGATCATGAATACGTTGTTAGTCTTGTTGTCCGTTACACCTGGAGGACCAGGAAACCTGGTCGCAGGCCTATTCGCTCAAAATTCTCGGAATTGTGACTATAATATCTTGAAAGTACGCTTCAAGACTCGTATTTAAAAAAAATGAGCGTCAAGATATTATAGTCACAATTCCCCAGAGAATTTCGTTAGAGCGAATGGGCCTGGTGCCATCATATTCGTGATCAACGACATCAAAAAAACAACACACTATGAGTAACCAAATTCAGCCCTTTTCGACAATGTATTCTCGAATTATGATTTTTTCTTTAATTGACTTGAAAATTTGCACCCCAAAAATGCATTTTTTAGGTGCAGTAATGCAGTTTCTTATTTGTATATGACAAAAATAGGTAACATTTTTTTCTAAATTTTATAAGGAATCTAACGAGCCTAATTACGTTAAAATCCTTTTTGCGGAAATCTGGAGGAATACTTGCGGAATACTGCGGAAATTTTGGAGGTTTGGCTCTTTTTTCTGCTAAAGGAGGGGTTTCGATAAGGCCCTTTATCAGCCCCCCTAAATCATATTTTTTAAAGTTTGTTATCTAGATCATTCATATTGTTTTTATAATGTGAAAAAATATAAAGTTTTCAAAAACACATAAATTTTTTGTGTTACTTAATATGATCTTTATGAAAAGAACCACTTAACTTGAATTGTTTTACAAAAATACGTCATTTTTGTAGTTTTTGCAATATTTATCTAGTTATTTCATATAGAGCGCAACCGAGTAACAAAGCGATTTTCATATATATGGTGCACAAATACATAAGCTATTACATACATAAACAATGACGTGTTACTATACTGCGCTCATGGTAAAATATAAATTAATTGGATTTCGGATAATATTTAATAATGTTTTGATTGACTGATTTTACTATATTTTCTTTCCAAAACTTCAACTTGGCCCTTGATTTTCTTTTAGTACTTATAGACGAGACAGCTGCATCTTGAATACAATGAATAATTACTGACTGACTGATTCAACTGCATCGCTATCTCGTTAATGCCCGCGACGGGGGGGGTGGATTCAGAGGGACGTCACGTCAGAACGTTCCCCGATTCTCCGTCGCAACCATCGTTCCTGGACGGCACGGATAACTGACGCATGCGCAATAGCGGGGGGCGGCACCTAAGCGCGCATTGGCGGAACAGTCCGCGCGTCGTTCAAACGCGCTTAAGTTAAGCGCGCTGGGTAGCAGAGTTTCTGCGTTTGAACGACGCGCGGACTGTTCCGCCAATGCGCGCTTAGGTGCCGCCCCCGCTATTGCGCATGCGTCAGTTATCCGTGCCGTCTAGGAACGATGGTTGCGACGGAGAATCGGGGAACGTTCTGACGTGACGTCCCTCTGAATCCATCCCCCCCCCCGCGGGCATTAACGAGATAGCGATGCAGTTGAATCAGTCATTCAGTAATTATTCATTGTATTCAAGATGCTGCAGCTGGATGGCCAGATCAAGAAGAAGAGCACTCTACGTAATATATTAATGTTTTTTTTGCACCTTGTATAAGTTTGCTTTGTCAAAAAAAACCCGACAATTATAATATTAATTAGTATATTTTGTCACTTCATTCTCATCAACTCTAAATCAAACATTTACCTTAAACACATAAATAGAGCGAATATTGGCTGATGCTTTATATATTTGTAAATTTTAAGTGTAGTCCTATAAATACAATATTAAAATAAAGAAAAATTCAGAGGGGCCGGTAAAGGGTCTTATCGAAACCCCCTCCTTTCCTCGTCTACGTTATAGCGTCAGTTATCGTGTGTATGCAAGTTCTGTATCTTGTGACCATGGTTTCTTGGCCGATTAGTTGGGTTACAACAGTCACCGTAACGTGTACAACGTATGACCTATTTGACGTTTCGTAGCGTTCATGACAATGCTATCCCGGAGCCTGCTCTGGTAAAGTACATATCTATTATTTATTAACCTCCGAGCCTTAGTGTTAACTAGCATACTACCTTTATTAGAATCTTCCTATGCGAACTACAAGTATATTCACTTGAAAATAGTATTCATCATTGCTACAACAACAAAAAAATATACGTTTTTTATTTTGGTTTTAATACTTACATAGGGGAAAGCGATGTACCTTAAGCAGGTACGTACCTTGAGCCAGATTCAATATTGGATACATCACATTACAGCAGAATCTATACTCATGATATAACTAAAGCCATTGCCTAGTAGATGGCGCCACGCTATAACAGAAAGTGCAACATTGAGTTACTGTGACTATGAGAGACTTTGAATTGTATTTATTCCCGAAACAAAATATTTGGCGGGTAAGTGTTCATTTATCTACATTGAGACAAATGTGTAAATAGTAAATGTTCAGTATGTAGAACGATTTGTGTGTATTTCTGTATATAATGACGGTATTAGACTCAAGATCGATATAACCTAAAATGTGTAATTCCAGTTGTTTCCGTAAAGCGTTGTATGTTGTACCTTGAGCCTCATAATGGTGTTGTACCTAGAGCTGTTTCAAGGTACAACACCACTGCTCAAAACCGAAATGGATTATTATTAATACTATTCTTCACTATTTTTTTTCAGAAATGACGCGCAGCAAAAGAGGCGTGAAACGAACGCCTGTATCAAAATGTGACTTTGAAGCAGCAGTTATTGACGTTTTGATGAACAATGTATCATTTCGTGAAGCTGCTGAAGTACACAATGTTTCACGTGTTACTCTCATGAGACACATAAAAAAACATCTGCAGTCAGATGAAAAAAACTTCGAATACCATGCCCATTATGATACAAATAGGGTTTTCTCGAAACAAGAAGAAGAACTTCTAGTTTCGTATCTACAACTGTGCTGCATAGTTGCATTACGGCCTGTTATTAAAGGAGGTTCGATCACTCGCTTATCAATATGCACAAGCACATAACAAAACGTATCCACAGGCTTGGGCTAGTGAACAGAAAGCAGGAAAATCCTGGTTACGTTGTTTTCGAGGAAGATATAATAGAGAATTATCTTTACGTAAACCAGAAGCTACCAGCCTTGCGCGCTCTACAGGATTTAACAAACATAGCGTGCCTATGTTTTTTGACAATTATAAAAAAATATTACAAAAAGTTTTTACTAATTTTACTAGCTTCCTAGGTTTTTTTATAAATATGACCAAGGTACACCACCATGCTGTTTCAGGTACAACATGTTGCTGTACCTTGGACCACATAGCTTTTATTTTTGTTATAATCTTTATAAATAAAAAGGCGTTATTTTCAAGAAATCTTTCTGTTTATGACTTAAGTATATTTTTAATACTCCTAAATAAAGTCAAAAAAAATAAAGAAAAGTTGATATTTTCTTTCAAAATCTATATCTAAAAAACTACGGTATCAAGGTACAGCACTTTCCCCTACATCTAAGCAATAGAGTGTTTGTTTTAGTAAAATATGTTTTACATATAATATTCAGTAAGTAAACGAAGCTCGTTTCGAACACCTAAATCGAACAGTTTCAGTGGCCATAAATATTGTTCTTAATTTAAGCGCTGACTATTATAGCCGCCAATATTCTCATACATATTAATGACTCGGTTTACCTTGCACCTTGATCTTTAGCGATTTCCTGATCGTTAAAAAAGGTCCGAGCGTCCTTGGCAACCGTGACGCGCCACACCCTGTAAGAGGCCTAAACGTCGAGCCTCCATATTAGCAAGCATTGCCCAGTGCCTCATAAAAAAATGTTATTTGTGATTATGGACGCGACAATGGGTATTCAAGCAGATATGTCACTTAAACGGTGTATTATACGAATTTTGTTTCTCTTAAACGAAGGTTTTTAGTAACCAAAGTCCAGTTTTTATTTCGACAAATTAGTACATCCTTTCCTTTTACTTTCTGAAATGTGCTAGAAGCTTACACAGAATGCTGCTGTGGGGTACGGTTGAAAACTTTGATCACAACATTTACGTACATGAATTTACTTAAAATGAATATAAGCAAACATCATCGTAAGGATATTGACGAGATAGTTTGAAAAATAAATTGCAATTTTACCCATATATTTTAGTGAAAACTATGTTGGTCTCAAATAAAAACAAGGTTATTCCCAAGTAAGAATACAGTTATTATTTACTAAATACAACTCTTGTAGATAAAAAATCGCATAGTTTGAAGAAAAGAATGATGTCGTTCCTCTAAATCATCTAAGTGCTTGCACATCTACGTTTTCTGCGTCTCTTAGAAAAATGTACTACTCGTACGCCAGAGTGTATGCCAGACCGTACTCCAGACCATACGCCAGGCCGTGCGGCAACCCGTACGCCAGACCATACGCCAGGCCGTGCGGCAACCCTTACGCCAGACCATACGCCAGGCTGTGCGGCAACCCGTACGCCAGAGTGTACGGCAGCCCGTACGCCAGAATATATGCCAGACAATACGCCACCCCATCCGCCAGACTGTACGGCAGGCTGTGCGTAAGTCTGTTGGTAATTCTGTTGGTAAGGCTGTTGGTAAGTCTGTTGGTAAGTCTGTTGGTAAGTCTGTGCGACAGGCCGTGCGGCAGGTTTTGTGGCAGGTTTGTGGCTGGTTTTGTGGCAGGTTTTGTGGCAGGTTGTGCGGCAGGCTGTGTGGCAGGCTTTGTGGCAGGTTTGGTGGCAGGTTTGGTGGCAGGTTTGGTGGCAGGCTGTGCGGCAGGCGTGCGGGCTGTGCGGCGGGCTGTGCGGCGGGCTGTGCGGCGGGCTGTGCTGCAGGCGGTGCTGCAGGCGGTGCGGCAGGCGGTGCGGCAGGCGGTGCGGCAGGCGGTGCGGCAGGCGGTGCGGCAGGCGGTGCGGCGGGCGGTGCGGCAGGCGGTGCGGCAGGCGGTGCGGCAGGCGGTGCGGCAGGCGGTGCGGCAGGCGGTGCGGCAGGCGGTGCGGCAGGCGGTGCGGCAGGCGGTGCGGCAGGCGGTGCGGCAGGCGGTGCGGCAGGCGGTGCGGCAGGGGTGCGGCAGGCGGTGCGGCAGCGGGATGTGCGGCAGGCGGTGCGGCAGGCGGTGCGGCAGGCGGTGCGGCAGGCGGTGCGGCAGGCGGTGCGGCAGGCGGTGCGGCAGGCGGTGCGGCAGGCGGTGCGGCAGGCGGTGCGGCAGGCGGTGCGGCAGGCGGTGCGGCAGGCGGTGCGGCAGGCGGTGCGGCAGGCGGTGCGGCAGGCGGTGCGGCAGGCGGTGCGGCAGGCGGTGCGGCAGGCGGTGCGGCAGGCGGTGCGGCAGGCGGTGCGGCAGGCGGTGCGGCAGGCGGTGCGGCAGGCGGTGCGGCAGGCGGTGCGGCAGGCGGTGCGGCAGGCTGTGCGGCAGGCTGTGCGGCAGGCTGTGCGGCAGGCTGTTCGCCAGGCTTTACGCCGGGCTGCACGCCGGGCTGTACGCCGGGCTGCACGCCGGGCTGCACGCCTGGCTGCACGCCGGGCTGCACGCCGCGCTGCACGCCGGGCTGCACGCCGGGCTGCACGCCGGGCTGCACGCCGGGCTGCACGCCGGGCTGCACGCCGGGCTGCACGCCGGGCTGCACGCCGGGCTGCACGCCGGGCTGCACGCCGGGCTGCCCGCCGGGCTGCGCGCCGGGCTGCGCGCCGGGCTGCACGCCGGGCTGCGCGCCGGGCTGCGCGCCGGCCGCGGCTGCCGCCGGGCTGCGCGCCGGGCTGCACGCCGGGCTGCACGCCAGGCTGCGTGACGGAATGTACGGAATACTGTACAACAGTCTGTACGGCAGGCTGCCTGACTGACTGTACGGAATAATTTGCAATAGTTTGTTCGGCAGGCTGCATTACGGGCTGTACGCCAGGCTGTACGCCAGGCTGTACGCCAGGATGTACACCAGGCTGTACGCCAGGCCGTACGCCAGGCCGTACGCCAGGTCGGTCGCCAGGCCGTACGCCAGGCTTTACGCCAGGCTTAACGCCAGGCTTTACGCCAGGCTTTACTCCAGGCTTTACGCCAGGCTGTACGCCAGGCTGTACGACAGGCTGTACGCCAGGCTGTACGCCAGGCTGTACGCCAGGCTGAACGCCAGGCCGTACGCCAGGCCGAACGCCAGGCGGTTCGCCAGGTTTCTTGGTCGGCTGTACGACAGGCTGTACAACAGTCTGTTCGGCAGGCTGCCTGACGGAATGTACGGAATACTGTGCAACAGTCTGTACGGCAGGCTGTCTGACGGACTGTACGGAATACTGTGCAACAGTCTGTACGGCAGGCTGCCTGACGGACTGTACGGTCATTGGCCACCTTCCCTACAGTCTTCGAGCTACGTACGATATTTTTTTCGCTTTACGGGCTTACGCAGGACTGTACCCAGCCTACGCCAGGTCGGGTCGTACGCCAGGCTTTGGGCCAGTCTACGCAGGCTTTGGGCCGCTCCAGGCTTTCGCCAGCTAGCAGGCTTTACGCCAGGCGTCGCCGCCCCACTTCGCCAGGCTGTACGCCAGGCGTACGCCAGGCGGCCAGGTCGGTCGCCAGTGCGGCGGCTTTACGCCAGCTAGGCTTTAGGCCAGGCACCCAGTACGCAGGCCGTACGCCAGGCGTAGCCGGTACACAGCCGTACGCCAGGCCGTTGCCACGGTACGAGGCTGACGCCAGGCGTACGCAGGCCGCCAGGCTAACGCCGGTACGCCAGGCGGTTCGCCAGGTTTCTTGGTCGGACGGCAGGCTCAACAGTCTGTTCGGCAGGCTCCTACGGAATGTACGGAATACTGTCAACAGTCTGTACGGCAGGCTGTCTACGGACTGTACGAATACTTGCAACAGTCTGTACGGCAGGCTCCTGACGGACTGTACGGAATAATTTGCAACAGTCTGTACGGCGGCTGCCTGACGGACTGTACGGAATACTGTGCAACAGTCTGTACGGCAGGCTGCCTGACGGACTGTACGGAATAATTTGCAACAGTCTGTACGGCAGGTTGCCTGACGGACTGTACGGAATAATTTGCAACAGTCTGTACGGCAGGCTGCCTGACGGATTGTACGGAATAATTTGCAACAGTCTGTGCGGCAGGCTGCATGACGGGCTGCATGGTTGCCTGTCTGACAGGTCTTCGTGTGTTAGCAGCATTCGTTTTGTTAGCAGTTTTCAGCTGTACATATTCGTCTATCCAGTCCCTATACCAAGAGATCCTGGTGTAAATCGTCGGCATGGAACTGCAACACATTGCTGGTATATGGTTGACCACGCCTATCAGTACGCGTTTTCCTCTTTCCCAATGGACCAACGGGGCACCCCCGTCGCTGTAGCAAGGCCCATTCTTCTTTAGCAGCTTGCCTAGTGTGCACATCTCCGACGGGGCGATATCTCTGATGAGGAGCAGGTACATTGCCTCGCAGGCGTAGTTGGATATCACGTTCAGTTTCAGGTGCTTAAGTTCAGCTCTTTTCATAAAGGACAAACCTTTTTGGCTCCATCCGTTGAGGACAACTTCTTCGTCGGTCATTGCTGTAACAGAAGGCAACAGAAGGTAAAACTTTTATGAGCGTTATTCTCTGTCTTTCGTGATAGGGTAGCAATAAAATATGTAGGCCGGACGCCCCGCCCATAAATTATAATGCGCACGTGTTAATTGAATTATTATATCGTTATTGGTCTACGGAAAATAAGCACTTGAGTATTCCTGTGCGTACGCAGTATCCCCGAGAAGTTAAATGTTTGGGTTGGTATTTTAGGCGATTCTATCGTTAGGCCATTTTTTATAAACGGTTCCTTAAATGCCAACAAATATTTAACAAATAAAACAAACTGTTTACGGACATGAACATGAAAGATCACGAAATTAAAATGATTGAAGATTGTACAAGACCTAAATAATATTTCCCCTGAAGTGTTAGAACTAGTGTTATAAGAATATGTATTAAAAATTTCGTTCAATCCGAATATCAAAATATTACGTATTAATCCGAATAGTTGCTAACCGCAATACGGAATAGAAATTATTACAAACGCTGTCAAATGCCGGAAGATAGCATGGATATCGAATCCGACGCAGTCTCGAACGAAGTAAACATAATACGTAATAATACGTAATAGTACGATGAAACGAACACGAACGAGGTCCGAGGGAATACGGAATACGGAATTATTACGGATTATGATGCGATGCCGTGCCGTGTGCCGTGACATTGCGTATAGAAAATTCCGTAAGCCAAGAAAAGCATGTATGAAAATTAATACGCATTAGTGAATTCATCCGAATACTCTTTTAGTACTATTACATATTATACCGAATATTAAAATCATCCCAATATTTACAACACTAGTTAGAACGCGTAAGAACTGAGTTTTACGATAGACTACGTTTTTGCAAAGCACAAAGGGGCGACATTTGTGAACCAATTATTCAATGGGCATTTTTTCTTTCTTTCGTCTTATAACTGGGTTGATTCATATTTTTATTTTTTTATTTTTTATTGAACTTAAATTTTATTTTCTTGCAGACCGGTTAGTTAAGGAATACAAAAATTTGAAAATAAATTCAATTATGTTCGTACTTTTAAGTGTATGGGATAATTGTAAAAGTCAGAATTACGTAAGAATTTAGTTTCATACAGCTAAATCGATGTACACTCCCATAGCTGCGAAAAAGTACTGAATCCCACTCAAATTCGGCGACGGCGATAGGCGTGTAGGCCTTCTCCACGTTCTATTAGGTCTCATACGATTCTAATACGTGCACAAACGTGAAACAATGTGGCATCTAACAGTCTTTGTCTGTCCTTACAGGTTCAATACAGGTGTCTTTTAACTTAATCTCTTCTACACATGTATCGCCAATATGTATAGGTGCAATTTCCTAGGGTGTATATGTGGGACAGCCTTTGTCAAATTAACCACCCCATCTGCCCATTTCATTTTTGCAAGAACAATACTTTTCCGGGTATAATAATTTTCGTCATGAAGTGTAGTGTCTGATGCCGTCTGGTGTTTTGCAGAAATGATAAAACATAACCTCAAAATGACGGTCCTTATCAAGACGTCGCACAAAAAAATACGATTTTTTCATAAAAATTGCTGAAAAAGAAATACAAAACGCATATTTTTTTTTGAAGACGAGCATACCCAATAGTATTTTGACTCGCTGAATCTGAATTCACCGTCAGAATTGAGATAGCGGATCTCACTTTTTTCTAAACTCAAGAAAGCCAGTCAGAAATCAAAATTTGCAAAAAATTAATTTTAATCAATAAATTTATGCAAAGTTTGGTATTTGGGGGGTTTTTGAGGTCGAGGATGAGATCATACTTCAGTATGATCTTCAAAATTCAAGATGGCGAATCCAACATGGTGGAGAGATTTTCAAAAAAATCGATAGATTAATGCCAAATTTAGTATAACGGTGTTTTTGAGGTTGCTGATTATGAATCTGTCACCAGATATCTGTAATTGGAATGTGGCGTTGCAGTACGGCGCATGCGCTGTTGCAAAGTAAACTTGAATAATTGACCTGAGCTTCTTACTCGGGGGGTTTTTGGTATCGCCGGTTACGAATCTGTCATGACATTTCTATACTTTCAATATAGCAGCTCAGTATGGCGCATGCACGTTTGAAAAATCAATGTAAAAAATATGGAAACCTATTTTTGAGTGGCAAAATACTGAACTTCCTTTATCGAAACTTATTTTTGCTGGTGAATATTATTAATAATAAAAATCTATTTCAATATATTCCATTTTATCGAAATTGTATGGTTTGTAAGAAAAAATGATTTTATGTTATTATTATTAGTCATGAATCAAAAAAGAACTTAAATTGATTTTTGGATTACGGTTGGAAACTGACATCTTACAATTCTCCGTCAAAAGGAAGGCATTTTTCTCTGAGCTAATGATTTCAAATACAGCTGATGTTTAATATTTGCGAATATCTGATGTATCTATTCCATGGGCCGTACTGATTTGCCATTTCGGAATTTAGATATTTGATGATAGATTCATAATCAGCGATCCCAAAAACCCGTGAGTACCAAATTCCAGAGAAATTAATCAATTTTACGTATATTTTACAAACGCTCATGTGCCGTGCGGCGTCGCCATTTTGGAATTTTAGAAATCTGATGACAGATTCATAATCGACGACCCCAAAAAATTCCCGACTAGCAAAGTTCAGGTTTATTAGTCAAGTTTACAGTGATTTTTCAAACGCGCATACGTCGAACTGGGCCGCCCTCATGGGAAGTTTAGCAATGTGATGACAGATTCACAATCAGCGATCCCAAGCACCCTGAGAAAGATAGCTCAGATCAAGTAATCAAATTTACATTGATTTTGTAAATGCGCATGCGCCGTACGGCGACGCTATGTTGCAATTTCAGAAATCTGGTGACAGATTCATAAACAGCAACTCCAAAAACCCCATTCCACCAAATTTGGCATTAATCGATTGTTTTTTTTGAGAATATCATCCACCACGTTGGATTCGTCATCTTGAATTTTAAAAGTCTGACTTCAGATTCGTAATCAGCAACCTCAAAAAATCCTCAAATTCTTAACTTTGCATAAATCTATTCATTTTGTACAAATCTTGGTTTCTGCCTGATTTTCTATATGTTAGAAAAAATGACACCTGCTATCAGAATTCTAACGATAGATTCGGATTCCACGGGTCAAAATACTATTGGAGATGTTGGTCTGGTCAAAAAAATATGCGTTTTTTTATATCTTTTTCAGCATTTTTTTATGAAAAAGTCTTTTTTTTTGGTGCGACGTCTTCATAAAGATCGCCATTTTGAGGTTATGCTTGATCATTTCTGCAAAGCAGCAGACGGCATCGAAAACTACATTTCATGACGAAAATTTTGACACCCGGAAAAGTATTTTTTTTCGCAAAAATGAAATGGGCAGATGACCCCATCTGCCAATTTCATATAATATAGAAGATCTGTCTGAAAGATAGAAGAAGACTGTAGTATAGAAGATTAACTAACCGCCATCTAATTGCTTTCTCATGAGTTCACTACTCTCCCATTTCGGTAAAGTTACAGGTTTAATCGCGTCATCGAATGAGACTGCGTTTGACAACTGAAGTAAGCCAATGTCGTTCTGCGAGAGACTTTCCCTGTATAGTGGATGTATTATGGCCCTCTTGATATCAAAGCGTGCAGCTCCTGCATCGCTGCTAGTATCAGTTGCGCCTAGTACTGCTTTTAAATTTCCGGTGCTACAAATATGTAAGACAGGTAAATATTATTATTATATTCCAATTATTTATTTTGCTAAAGGAAAAAAATATAGGGTGTTAAGTATGTACACAAACTTCAAGGAATGAAACTTAAGAATAAAAGCTTCTATAAATATAGGCCCTATAAATAAGGGTTTCGTTTTAAAAATGGTTATAGGATGTTGAATTTTGTATTCCAAGCAGGTTTTCCTTTAATAGCACAGTATCACAAAATTTTTTTTGGGCGGCACGCGAAACCGGACTATATCTCTTATTTGTTTTTGGGGTCGTTAATCACGAATCTGTACTCCAAATTGCTCTAGCAGATCAAATTTTTGTTTCAACTTAAAAAAAAACGTCCAAAAAAACCAATTGCACAATTTTGGAGCGTTAATCGAATAAAAAAAGATATTATCACGGGAAGATAGTTGAAAACAATATAGTAAGAAATTTGTGTAACCAAAATCTAAAAATTCTACGTTAATAAACCCCAAATTCAAAAATCCAAACACCTGAACTCCAATTTTTACTATATAGTAAAAAACTTATGCGTACATCATTTTTAAACAAACAAATACTATCACCATAAATGACTCTAAACGAATCAAATTTTATCACAACATAATATTTACTTAAGCCGCTTATTGGATATTTATGATTGCAAACAACTAGTAGTTGACCCCACTAGAGTCACAGAGGAAAGCGAATCCTTAATATACTTAATAATAACTAATTCTGACCTTGTCATTACTAATGTTGAAGTGTTAGATACTTGTTTCTCTGATCATAATGTTATTTATTGTGATATCGAATTAGCTAGGAACAAATGCACACCTATAGTTAAAGAATTTCGTAGCTACAAAAGTTTTGATATTAATGCCTTCAATGAAGATGCTCCTACTATTAATTGGAATCGTATCTACAGTATTAATTCTTTAGAGGAAAAGGTTGATTTTTTTCAATAAAAATTTAATAAACCCCTTTGACAGACACGCTCCATTGAAAAAATTACTTTTAATTCCAATAAGAAACGGGAACCATGGTTTACAGATACATTGAAACAAATAAAAAAAATCAAGAACAAATTCTGGCTGAGATACAAAAAAACAACCTTTAATTATGTAATTATTAGAACACCGTCTGTAAGAACGAAAGAGTAGCCTTTTATTCGTATAACATTAATATCAGTAAGAATAACTCTAAACAGCTATGGTACAATTTAAAAGGATGGGGTATTGTAAATGAAAACGTTTCTGGAAATTTGCCTGACGAAATTTGTAACGCCAGTGATATTAATAATTACTTCATATATTCGATACCTAAATTAAACTCTGAAGAGGAATATAATCAAACATATTATAGGTCTAGATATAAAGACGATCTGCTATTTCTCTATAGTCCAGTAACTATCGCAAAAATTGAGGATATTGTAAGAAGGCAAAAACCACAAACCATGGGACCAGATGGCATTTCTGCTAGAATGTTGCAATTTTCGTTACATTGGGTAGCTCCATCTTTAACACACATAATTAATGTATCCTTTGAAATTGGGCAGGTACCTCATCAGTGGAAGATATCCTTTATTAAGCCTATCCCCAAAATCAAGATTCCTAAGTTACATAAAGATCTGCGCCCTATAAGTCTACTTCCTGTCCAGACGTAATATATGATATTTGTCTCGTACAAGAGGATAAATATCGTCTACAGAAAATACAAAATAGTTGTGTAAGATATCTTAGAGTCGTGCCACAGTTTGGACATATTACTCCTTATTTACGTAAGATAAATTGTTTATTGACATAGAATTTGTAGATTTTGGTTGTACAAATTTCTTACTATATTGATTCCAGCTATCTTCCAGTGATATCATTTTTTATTTGATTAACGCTCAAAAATTGAGAAATTTCTTGATTTTTTGTATGTTTTTTTTTTAAGTTAAAACAAAAATTTGATGTGCTAGAGCAATCTGAAGTTCAGATTCGTGATTAACGACCCCAAAAACAAATAAGAAACGTGGCCCGGTTTCGGTGCCGCCCAAAAAATTTTGTGGTGCTGTGTAATTAGAAAATGCCAAGTCGTATCAAATTGAAATTTGGTGGACAATTTGAATGCATTAGGAGGGTATTTTTAAGCAAGAGACTATTTTTATCATTGTATCAATGGTGTGCGCAGGGATAACCTCCGTGGTATAATTAAAGAAAAAAATAGTTACTTATGTTTCAAAAATCTAATACAATTTCCTTACAACAATTTATTCTAAACAGAAGAGATCTCTCGACATTTTCCGATCGAATTAGCCATTTTTGAGGAACATGAAAAACAACTTTGGAGTCCTAATTTTCAACTAATTTCCATAGAAGTGTTAAATTTTACGGGATTTTTTTAAAATTCATTTTATTTCTTTAAATTAAAGATTGGTATCCATTAACAGCTATTTAAAGACTACATTTTGAAAGCATTTAATTATTTTTAATTCGGCCATAACTTTCTCAAGATTTTTCAAAAAAAATTACACGTTACTGACTGAATTTAAAAAAAAAATACGAACATGCGTCGAATAGAATTGAATTTCAGACGTACAGGGTATTGAAATAATGATTAAGACAACTTTAAAACTTTTTAGAAAAAATGTTGGACTTTTATTTGCATTATTTTTTAATTAATATTAATTTTAATATCAGTAAATGAACATTAAACCATTTTCCTTAAATTAAACAGTAGTATTTTTTCTAGAATGATAAAAATAGTATTTTGCTTAAAGGTACCCGCTTAATGAATTAAAATTGCTACCAAAATTATTTGATACGACTTGGCATTTTCTAGCTGTATTATTAAAGGAAAACCTGCTTGGAATACAAAATTCAACATCCCGTATTTTCAAAACGCAGCCGTTTAGGATCTACATTTATAGGAACTTTTTGTCTTAAAATCAGTCAAAGTTTCATTCCTTGAAGTTTGTGTACATACTTAATTAACACCCTGTAATATTTTTCTTTTAGCTTCTTTTTCCATTTCTTTTTTAATTAAAGTTATATTTCTGTTGAAGCGGAAATTGAATTTAAGTAATGTACCGTTACAAGCCAGAGTTTTGTTTTTGTACCTTGCACATTTGCCAGACGTTACTACATATTCATTCGATACCAAGGCACCGCTGCAAACTACGTCGCCCCCACTGAACAAGGCGACTATGTATGGAGCAACACCGATTTCGATGTCTTCACCCCCAAGGATGCAGGCATATTCCTGGAAAAGGACTTTAGTTAGTGTCATAATCCAGTAGTTATGTAAATTGCTTTAACATGTATTAACACTTTCGACAATAACTTTATTCAGTTAGTTTAGTTAATGGACTCCAAACTGAATTTCATTAAATGATTTAGTAGTTGAATTAACAAGACGTTTTTCCAAGTAAACGATTATGATTAGGATTTTTGTTTGACACAAGATTATCATATTTAAAATACGAAGGTCTTAAAAGGTAGGATCTTAGGAAATGAAGTTAAGCCTTAATGAGTTCAATCAAAGAGTAATGGATAATAAGATAAATGAAAATAACAATTTTAAATACTATATTATTGATAGGTAATATTGAGCTTCTAAATTAGATAATATATACATAGATAGTTATATTATTTATAATCTTTTGCGATATGGTACACTTACAATTAGGAACCAAATCAAATAAATAACAATAAAAAATTACCTTTATACAACTATGTATATACTTAATATATTGAATCGGGTTTTCAGGAATTTTCATTCAGGTTTCATACAGACAAATTAAACTAATTATTCAATTAATTTGTTTTTGCTTTATGAAACCTGATCTTACCTTAAATAAATGAAAATAATTCCCAGCCCTCCAATGTTATACTTATTTCAAAGATTTTTACCTTAAATAAAAGTAGACAATATACTGCCAGAAACAGTACCGTACTGCCCATTTCGGTGTTTCCTCCATACACGGGAAACTAATTATTTAAAGAAAATATTTCTCTCAGCTTTGCTGTTTTATATTTTATTGTTCATAATATATCCATAGTCGATTTTATTATGTAGACTTTTTATATACAATATCTATTACATGATAAGTTTGAAATGATCAATAAAATATGAACAATGAGTTACAAAGTTATAAATGTACGAACAAAGAGTGTGTATTTATTATTATCTTCTCTATAACACATGTACATATATCTTAATCTACTTATGAATTTATGATCATTTTTTATTCTTACCTTAAGGTATAATTCAGTGTTGTCAATGGTTCGCATGAATTTTATAGAATATGGTAAAAACTGTAAGTACTTGATAATTAACAAATCTACTGGCAATTGTTGCAAAATCTTCACTAACACGACTAGTATTTTTCTTTTAACTTAATGGAATTCGCCAACATGGAATAGTAAACTATTATTTCATTATTATTACTGAAATTCAACTTCATTATTATTACTGAAAGTAACTTGTGAATTTTAAAGACTAAATGAATTTTAAAGTGATATGTCGGTCTTGTTGGAAGTCCCTATTGGACTTGACATTCGAAATTTATTGTGCCTTGCTCCATCCGTTTTTTTTCTTGTATGACTTTAAATATCACACTCTTAAATATATCAGTGGATTTTGTGATATGGGATGATGAAGTGTAGATAGATCTTGATATAATACAGTTAGATAACATATGTCAAGAGCAGAGTACTGTCCATTTTACCTTTTCCTTTTTTTTTTGTACAGAAAACTGATTGTATCAAACACGTTTTTCGTCATGTTCTTATTTTTAAAGGCTATTGTTTAAAAATTAGTTTTTTATAGTCTGTTGACATACAAAGTAGGAACATATACAACGAAGGAAATTCGTTACATTAAAATAAAAAAAAACATTATTAATGCAGCAGATGTTAAAAATGCATGACTCAGCATCTTGGCAGCATCTTGGCAGCATCCTTGGCATCCGAACAAGGATGCCTTTACATCCATCCGATGTAAATAGAAATGTCGTGCAGACCATTCTACAGAACCACGTCTCCCTATCCAGCGATTTGGAAAGGTTGTGTGGAGATATTGCCGAAACCATATTGCATTACCTGGAATTTGTGGGTTTCCTTCAGCCGGGTACAAGTTTGTCATCGGCGGTACAACATTATTTTGTAGCAGCGCTAAAAAAGTTTCTCCATTCAAATTGCCGTAAATGAAGAAAGGACCAATGATATTTTCTCCAATTATTCCTGCCAAAACATTAACTGTTTCAGGGTTTTGCGTGTGTAGTTCCCTCATCCAGTGAGCTTAGCAATTTTAGAAAATATGCCTGACAACCTTGCTTTTTTCTATTTAGAATGGAAATGTAGTAACTGGTGTCTCGTTTAATACTCCTTAAAAATGTCCGCTTATATCGTCGAGGAAAAATAATCGACGCAACAAGCAATATTCCAGTCGAAGTCGAAGTGTTAGAAAACACTCATCAAGAGTTCTACAACAGGCTAGGATATTGTTTGGCGCAGTCTGGTGGTCTATTCGAGCCCCTTATTAAATAGTTTTTAAGATTTTTTTATTAGAATTTTATTTTTTATTTTATTAGAATTTCATTACTTTATTTGTTTTATATTTTTTTTATTTATTTTACTTATGGAATTTTGTTATTTTTATTTTATTTACCAAAGAATACCAGTTTTATTTCGCATCAGGCGGCAAAATAGAGGGATCAAATCCATGGACTTAAGGTCCGTATTTATAAACAATTCTCAATCAATCCCTGTCTTATTAATCCGGTTTTACGTCACTTTTCTATTTGTTGTAATAAATAAAAAATGACATAAAATTAACTTGAGTCTGAGATTGAGATCCGTTTATAAATACGGACTTAAAAGAACATGCACTTATGATTACGCAGTTCTACTGTTGTGCCTTGTGCTAAACAGAGTACATCCACCACTACAAATCTGACACTCTAAGCTCCACCACTAACTAAGCACTCTCCTTGCCCCGTCTTGTATCTCAGCGATTGTCGGCGGCCGGCATTGTAGGGGAATACATTACGTATGACGTCTGCTCCGCCTATCTTGCCCTACCAATATTCCATGCATTTGAAATGCATGTAATAGAATCTCCTATGCTTCCAAATTAAAGTTCCACACTTGTATGTGCAGTAGATACATTGTATACGGAATAGAGAGATTTTCCTTTTCTCTCTCTTTTCTATGATATACAAGGGTCGGCTGATAAGTCACGGGCCTCACAATGAAAACAACATTTATTATGTTTTTATTTATTTCTCAACATAATCTCCAGAAAGGCTAATACATTTGTCATATCGGTGTTCTAATTTAATTAAACCATCTCTGTAGTGCGATTTATCAAGGTCCTCAAAATAGCTGTTTACCGCATCAATGACCTCCTCGTTGTTGTGAAATCTTCGGAGGGTCATGTGGTAGTCACTGGGTGCTAGATCTGGCGAATATGGTGGGTGTTCAAGCAATTCGAACTTTAATTCGCAAATGTTTCCCATTGCAATGACTGAACGATGGGCCGGAGCATTGTTGTTAACACTATAAAGTTGTCTTGTTAAAAATGCTGTCGTTCAAAAAACTAGCCAAGCTACTGACCTGTAACTATAGGTACAAGCTAGTCCTACCCCATTACTCCAGTTCCTCTTGCGTTATGTCACTTGGACGGAGCAATATATAAGATAGACAAATATGTGCTTTTCAAATGCCTTGAGGCTGAAATTGATCATAACCCGCCACGCTACACGGATGTTTACTTAATAGATGGATTATTCATACAACCAAATATCCTGCAAATAGAATCGACGTAATCTTTGATCAGTAGACAGATCAGACACCACAAATAGATTATTCAATTACCGGGCCTGATCAGGTGACGCAAACAGATTTTACCAAAGAGATGAAGAATACAAACTTTAAGGAATCTCTAATTGTTTTTTTGCACACATTGGACAAGTGATGAAATCGCCTTAATTTCCGAGATTGTCGATCTTACAAAGCAAATAATGGAAAAGTTGAATCAACTATTATTGAAGATCTCTGTTGTAACTTGCATGAAGAGGCTGATACTAAAATAATTTATCATGCATGTAACATCGTCGACCAATGTAATATTGTCATTAGAGCCAGTGATACCGATATAGCAATAATTATGCTGGCTAATATGAAGAAATTAAAAAATGCTTCTTCCCATATTTGGATGCTTACCGGAACAGGTAACAATGAAAGAAAAAGAAAATAAAAGATTCATTGACATCGCCAAAATATATGAAGAACTGGGCGAATTATTTATCAAAAGTTTAAGTGTGTTTCATGCATTTACCGGCTCAGACTTTAATCCTGCCTTTTTCAACAAGGGAAAGGAGAGACCTTTCAACTTATTGAAAACATTTGTTGAATTTCAAGGAGCGTTTGCAGATCTTGGTAATGCTAATTTAACTGAGAAGCTTTTACAAAGTTTGTTCGACATTTTCCAAAAGTTTACTTGTCAAATGTACGGCGCTAAAAAATCAGTAGATGTGGATGATGGGAGATACCAGCTTTTCGTCAGTAGCTATGAAGCCACTGATGTTAATGAAAATTTCTAGAAAAAAAGTTAGAAGATGCAAGCTGTGAGCTCATAATATTTCAAGCATTTGGAAAAATGCTTCTCAAAAACAACTAACAACATTTAACCCACTTGAGTATGGTTGGGTGGAGCATGAAAGCTCTTTCATGTTTAAATGGTTCGAAGGAGATCAACTGCCATGTCTCGTCAGCGATTTGACTGATGATTCTCCAGGTAATTATACAGTTATAGAATTAAATTTGAATAAATAACATTCGATTTGCAAATTTTAATTTCACTTTACAGAAACCGATGGAGCCAGTGATGACATTCTCTCACAGGATGAAGACGATGATTCAAAAGATGACACTGAAGTATGAAGAGAGCATATAAAGATCTGAATTCTTCGAATATAAAGATTCAAATTTTTCATTTTAATATTGTTTACAATTAATATTTTCATTCTTAATTTATGTTTTGCCTTAAAGAATTAAAAAATAAAAATAACATTGTCATTTATATATTCATGATATCATTATTATCCTCTACCACTAAACATAAGTTTGTAATGGCCCATTTTCCCCATAATACATATAACGACAGTAAGTATGATCATTTATATGATTCATATTATTTATTACATTTATAGTAGTTCATGAAATAGTCAGCAGATTCCATATATTGAAAGGAAGTTCTATATATTTGTGTGCTCGCGCCGGAGAAAATATTTTACTCTCTGCCAGGTCAAAGCAACCGACATACCCGTCTGCCTTGAAAAATATATACTTCTAATACTATCAAGAATAACATATGTATATAATTTTCAATTTTTTTTTTAATTTTGAAAGCGTCTGCCATGACGTAATAACCTCGGGAATTGTCCGCCATTTTATTTTTAAGTAGCTATAATAGTATATTTTGACATACAAAACAGCAACTTTCTTCAAATACATTTTTAGTTTGCCAAATTAACACACCTGTCGGACCTCAGTGATGCTGAACTTACCGTGACTGGGCTTAACTAGCCCTCATCTCATGGACGGTAGGTACAACTGAGTAACTGAGGAAAATTTTAGACTTTCATCAAATATGTGTTGCCATCTGTTTACTGGCTCTACTGTTTACTGGCTTAGACTAGGATGCATGCACTAGGCAGGATGCATGATGGGCTTTACGGCAGGCAGGTGCAAGACTGTCCAACAGTCTGTACGGCAGGCTGCCTGACGGACTGTACGGAATACTGTACGTCAGGCTGTACGCCAGGCTGTACGTCAGGTTGTACGTCAGGTTGTACGTCAGGCTCTACGTCAAACTCTACTTCAGGCTCTACGTCAGGGCTCTACGTCAAGCTCTACGTCAGGCTCTCTCAGGCTGTACGTCAGGCTGTACGTCAGGCTGTACGGAATACTGTACATCGGGCTTCAGGCTGTACGCCAGGCTGTAAGCCAGGCTGTACGTCAGGCCGTACTCCAGGGCGTACGCCAGGCCGTACTCCAGGGCCGTACTCCAGGGCGTACGCCAGGACGTACGCCAGGACGTACGCCAGGTCGTACGGCAGGCTGCCTGACGGACTGTACGGAATAATTTGGAATAGTCTCTACTGCAGGCTGCATGATGGACTGTACAGAAGACTGTGCAACAGTCTGTACGGCAGGCTGCCTGACGGAATGTACGGAATAATTTGCAACAGTCTCTACTGCAGGCTGCATGAGGGAATGTACGGAAGACTGTGCAACAGTCTGTACGGCAGGCTGCCTGACGGACTGTACGCCAGACTGTACGCCAGGCTGTACGCCAGGTCGTACGCCAGGTCGTACGCCAGGCCGTCCGCCAGGCCGTCCGCCAGGTCGTCCGCCAGGCCGTCCGCCAGGCCGTTCGCCAGGCCGTCCGCCAGGGCGTACTCCAGGCCGTACTCCAGGCCGTACGCCAGGCTGCCTGACGGAATGTTCGGAATACTGTGCAACAGTCTCTACTGCAGGCTGCATGATGGAGTGTACAGAAGACTGTGCAACAGTCTGTACGGCAGGCTGCACGACAGGTTGCCCCACAAGCTGTACGACAGTCTGCATGACGGGCTGCATGGCTGGCTGTGTGACAGGTCTTCGTGCGTTAGCAGCATTCGTTTTGTTAGCAGTTTTCAGCTGTACATATTCGTCTATCCAGTCCCTATACCAAGAGATCCTGGTGTAAATCGTCGGCATGGAACTGCAACACATTGCTGGTATATGGTTGACCACGCCTATCAGTACGCGTTTTCCTCTTTCCCAATGGACCAACGGGGCACCCCCGTCGCTGTAGCAAGGCCCATTCTTCTTTAGCAGCTTGCCTAGTGTGCACATCTCCGACGGGGCGATATCTCTGATGAGGAGCAGGTACATTGCCTCGCAGGCGTAGTTGGATATCACTTTCAATTTCAGCTGTTTAAGTTCAGCTCTTTTCATAAAGAACAAACCTTTTTGGCTCCATCCGGTGAGGAGAACTTCTTCGTCGGTCATTCCTGTAACAGAAGGCAACATTGTATATATATATTATATATATGCGGGACATCCTTTGTCAAATCAACCACCCCATCTGCCCATTTCATTTTAGCGAAAACAATACTTTTCCGGGTATAATAATTTTCGTCACGAGCGTGGTTCCTGATGCCGTCTGGTGTTTTCCAGGAATTCCATGGGCCGTACTGATTTGCCATTTCGGAATTTAACATATTTGATGACAGATTCATAATCGACGACCCCAAAAAATTCCCGACTAGCAAAGTTCAGGTCGATTAGTTAAGTTTACAGTGATTTTTAAAACGCGCATGCGTCGCACTGAGCCGCCCTCATGGGGGTTTAGCAATGTATGACAGATCCGCAATCAGCGATTCCAAGCACCCTGAGAAAGATAGCTCAGATCGAGTAATCAAATTTTACATTGATTTTGCAAATGCACATGCGCCGTACGGCGACGCCATGTTGCAATTTCAGAAATATGGTGACAGATACATAAACAGCGACCCCAAAAACCCCACCAAATTTCCCACCAAATTTGGCATTAATCGATTGTTTTTTTGAGAATCTCGTCCACCACGTTGGATTCGCCATCTTGAATTTTAAAAATCTGACTTCAGATTCGTAATCAGCAACCTCAAAAATGCCCAAATTCCTAACTTTACATAAATCTATTCATTTTGTACAAATCTTGATTTATGCCTGATTTTCTTTTATGTTAGAAAAAAATGACACCCGCTATCACAATTCTAACGATAGATTCGGATTCCGCGAGTCAAAATACTATTGGGGATGTTGGTCTGGTCAAGAAATATGCGTTTTTTATATCTTTTCAGCATTTTTTATGAAAAAGTCGGATTTTTTGGTGCGACGTCTTCATAAAGATCGCCATTTTGAGGTTATGGCAACAAAAACTACATTTCATGACGAAAATTTTGACACCCGGAAAAGTATTTTTTTTTCGCAAAAATGAAATGGGCAGATGACCCCATCTGCCAGTTTCATATAATAAAGAAGATCTGTCTGATAGATAGAAGAAGACTGTAGTATAGAAGATTAACTAACCGCCATCTAATTGCTTTCTCATGAGTTCACTACTCTCCCATTTCGGTAAAGTTACAGGTTTAATCGCGTCATCGAATGAGACTGCGTTTGACAACTGAAGTAAGCCAATGTCGTTCTGCGAGAGACTTTCCCTGTATAGTGGATGTATTATGGCCCTCTTGATATCAATTTCGCGGGCAGCTCCTGCATCGCTGCTAGTATCAGTTGCGCCTAGTACTGCTTTTAAATTTCGGTGCTACAAATATGTAAAACATATAAATATTATTATTATAAACCAATTATTTATTTTGCTAAAGGGAAAAAAATACAGGGTGTTAATTAAGTATGTACAAAAACGTCAAGGAATGAAACTTTGATTGATTTTAAGACAAAAAAGTTACTATAAATGTAGGTCATAAACGGCTGCGTTTTAAAAATACGGGATATTGGATTTTGTATTCCAAGCAGGTTTTCCTTTAATAATACAGCACCACAATTTTTTTTTGGGCGGCACCCGAAACCGGACCATATCTCTAATATGTTTTTGGGGTCATTAATCGCGATTCTGAACTCCACATTGCTCTAGTAGCTCAAATTTTTGTTTTAACTTAAAAAAAACGTCCAAAAAATCCAGAAATTGCTCAATTTTTGAGCGTTAATGGAATAAAAAAGATATTATCACGGGAAGATAGTTGAAAACAATATAGTAAGAAATTTGTATAACCAAAATCTAAAAATTCTACGTTAATAAACCCCAAATTCAAAAATCCAAACACCTGAATTCCAATTTTTACTATACAGTAAAAAACTTATGCGTACATCATTTTTAAACAAACAAATACTATCACCATAAACGACTCTAAACGAATCAAATTTTATCACAACACAAGGGTAAACCCGGGAATCTTAAACAACCGACTCTGAACGAATAAAATTTAAAACAATAGAAAAGAAAACCCAGGAATCTTAAACAAACGACTCTAACAAATCAAATTTAACACAACAGAAAGATACATGATTGTGTTTATTTCTCTATTGTGTTAAATTTGATTTGTTTAGAGTCGTTTGGTTAAGATTTTTCCTTGTTTTGTGTTAAATGTAGTTTCGTTTAGATTCGTTTGATTAAGATCTTGGTATGTTTTCCCTTCTGTTGTGTTAAATTTGATTGGTTGTGAGTCGTTTGGTTGAGATTCTTGTGTTTACCATTGTGTTAAATTTAATTCGTATAGAGTCGGTTGGTTAAGATTTTTGCTATATAGTAAAAATTAGAGTTCAGGAGTTTGGATTTTTTATTTGGGGTTCATTGACGTAGAATTTGTAGATTTTTGTTATACAAATTTCTTACTATATTTTTTCCAGCTATCTTCCAGTTATATTATGTTTTATTTGATTAACACTTAAAAATTGAGTAATTCCTTGATTTTTTGTATATTTTTTTTAAGTTACAACAAAAATTTGATGTGCTAGAGCAATCTGGAGTTCATATTCGTGATTAATGACCTCAAAAACATATAAGAAACATGGCCCGGTTCCGGTGCCGCCAAAAATATCTTGTGGTGCTGTGTAATTAGAAAATGCCAAGTCGTATCAAATTGAAATTTGGTGGACAATTTGAATGCATTAGGAGGTATTTTTAAGCAAGAGACTATTTTTATCATTGTATCAACGGCGTGCGCAGGATAACCTCCGTGGTATAATTAAAAAAAAAATAGTCACTTCTGTTTTAAAAATCTAATACGATTTCCTTACAACAATTAATTCTAAACATAAGAGATCTCTCGGCATTTTGCGATCGAATTAGCCATTTTTGAGGAACATGAAAAACAACTTTGGAGTTCTAATTTTTAACTAATTTCCATAGAAGTGTTAAATTTTACGAGATTTTTTTAAAATTTATTTTTTTTTTAAATTAAAGCTTGGTATCCATTAACAGCTATTTAAAGACTACATTTTGAAAGCATTTAATTATTTTTAATTCGACCATAACTTTCTCAAGAATTTCAAAAAAAAATGACACGTTACTGACTGAATCTAAAAAAATACGAACATGCGTCGAAAAAGAATTGAATTTCGGACGTACAGGGTACCCGCTTAATGCATTAAAAGTGTCCACCAATATTCAATTTGATACGACTTGGCATTTTCTAATTAGTAAAGGAAAACCTGCTTGGAATACAAAATTCAACATCTCGTATTTTTAAAACGCAGCAGTTTAGGCCCTACATTTATAGTAACTTTTTGTCTTAAAATCAATCAAAGTTTCATTCCTTGAAGTTTGTGTACATACTTAATTAACACCCTGTAATATTTTCTTTTAGCTTCTTTTTCCATTTCTTTTGAATTAAAGTTATATTTCTGTTGAAGCGGAATTTGAATTTAAGTAATGTACCGTTACAAGCCAGAGTTTTGTTTTTGTACCTTGCACATTTGCCAGACGTTACTACATATTCATTCGATACCAAGGCACCGCTGCAAACTACGTCGCCCCCACTGAACAAGGCGACTATGTATGGAGCAACACCGATTTCGATGTCTTCACCCCCAAGGATGCAGGCATATTCCTGGAAAAGGACTTTACTTAGTGTCATAATCCAGTAGTTATGTAAATTGCTTGAACATGTATTAACACTTTCGACAATAACTTTATTCAGTTAGTTTAGTTAATAGACTCCAAACTGAATTTCATTAAATGATTTAGTAGTTGTATTAACAAGACGTTTTTCCAAATAAACGATTATGCTTAGGATTTTTTGTTTGACACAAGATTATCATATTTAAAATACGAAGGTCTTAAAAGGTAGGATCTTAGGAAATGCAGTTAAGCCTTAATGAGTTCAATCAATGAGTAATGGATAATAAGATAAATAAAAATAACAATTTTAAATACTATATTATTGATATGTAATATTGAGCTTCTAAATTAAATAATATATACATAGATAGTTATATTATTTATAATCTTTTGCGATATGGTAAATATCAGTATTGACATAGCTAATGTTAGAACGTTTTGATAACATATGTGTACACTTACAATTAGGGACCAAATGAAATAAATAAGAATAAAAAATTACCTTTATATAACTATATACATACTTAATATACTGAATCGGGTTTTCAGGAATTTTCATTCAGGTTTCATACAGACAAATTAAACTAATTATTCAATTAATTTGTTTTTGCTTTATAAAACCTGATCTTACCTTAAATATATGAAAATAATTCCCAGCCCCTCCAATGTTATACTTATTTCAAAGATTTTTACCTTAAATAAAAGTAGACAATATACTGCCAGAAAAAGTACCGTACTGCCCATTTCGCTGTTTACTCCATACACAGGAAACTAATTGTTTAAAGAAAATATTTCTCTCAGCTTTGCTGTTTTATGGGTTATTGTTCATAATATATCCATAGTCGATTTTATTATGGAGAATTTTTATATACAATATATATTACATGATAAGTTTGAAATGATCAATAAAATATGAACAATGAGTTACAAAGTTATAAATGTACGAACAAAGAGTGTGTATTTATTATTATCTTCTCTATAACACATGTACATATATCTTAATTTACTTATGAATTTATGATTATTTTTTATTTTTACCTTAAGGTATAATTCAGTGTTTTTAATGGTTCTCATGAATTTTTTCTAGAAAATGGTAAAAACTGTAAGTACTTGTTAATTACCAAATCTACTGGCAATTGTTGCAAAATCTTCACTAATACGACTATTATTTTTCTTTCAAGTTAATGGAAATCGCCAACATGGAATTAATTCGCGTACTATTATTTCATTATTATTACTGAAATTCATAAGCAACTTGTGAATTTTAAAGACTAAATGAATTTTAAAGTGATATGCCGGCCTTGTTGGAAGTCCCTATTGGACTTGACATTCGGAATTTATTGTTCCTTGCTTCATCCGTTTTTTTTTCTTGTAGGACTTTAAATATCACCTCCTAAATCTGTATCAGTGGATTTTGTGATATGGGATGATGAAGTGTAGATAGATCGTGATCTAATACAGTTAGATAACATACGTCCAGAGCAGAGTGCTGTCCATTTTACCTTTTCCTTTTTTTTTTTTTTGTACAGATAACTGATTATATCAAACACTATTTTTATAGGCTATTGTTTAAAAATTAGTTTTTTTATAGTCTGTTGAGATACAAGGTAATTTTTTTGTATAGATATAAAAGATTATAAATAAGCAATAAATTACAAATAATGGGTAATTACAATTGAAATACTCAACGAGGAGTAAACTGCAAAAATATTGAGATCAACATGCAAAGATCAACACAATGTATACCAATAGAATAATACCCTATATCTAAAAACTTGTTAATAAGCAGGATGTTGCATTTAAAGTTCCAATGTTATTTAAGGTTAGATAGATGATTTGAATATATAACTTGTGTGAGTCGTCTAGATTCAAACAGTGCAATATACAGTTTTTACGAAAAATGAGTTAGCTACGTGTTCTCATACAGTATGTTCAGTTCTTTCATGCTGTGAAGTCGTTTTGTTTCAAATCGTGCAATATCACGACTAAAATTAATGCTGAAGTTCGCAGTTAGATTCAAAACGTGCAATCTCCCTCTTCAAGTTGGTTCAAAATTGAATCTAATAAAATATAAATTAATAGGTATACACTTAGACAATATCCAGTATGCAGTTGCAATCCGGGCAATATCCGAATATTCTTAATAAATATTATATGTAATTATAAATATTTTTGGTTGATTTGGTTATTTTTATTTTCATGTAATATCATAACAATTAACATTTCAAAGTTAAAATACTTTAAAACTTAGAACGGTATAAGATCTCAGTTTTTTGAGTTTCCTATAAAATATTACTTGATGGGGATTGCGTACTTTGGATCTAGATGATTCATTTATAGACTGCATTTTTCATTACCGCAGAAAAATGAAACGTATTATTAGATCTACTTCAAAAAACTTGCTGCAAATCAGTATTTTCAATTTAAAAACTCGTCTGTAATGTAGTACCTTTGTTTGTAATAAAGTGACAGTAAAATATGAATCCATTTCAAACTCATTTGAATCTGTGTCATTCTATCACTTTCTTCGAAGCCCAAGCTAAAGAAGACGCAAGAAGAAAGGTAATATTGTTCGATTAAATTAGACACTGATGTTACTTTCCCAACGGTTTATTAATTATTAATCTGATATTGCTATCCGTTGTAGAGAGTGTAATGGAGAATGGAGACACTCCCTGTAGCTTTCAATTTTCCTGATTCTTGATGAGACCGGTATGCTTACTATTTATCTTCTAATTAGTCGTGCCTGGGATCTATTTGAACACCGTCGCTTGCATCATCTCCAGCTGGGCCGGCTGTACTTGCAACCTCAGCATTGTCGTTTCCAGCATCGCCATCTGCTTTATTCGGTTGATTCGATGACTTATCTCCCGGCGATGCTGCTGAGCTATCTCCATCGCTCTTCTTGCAATTGTCTAAATTTTCCGTTATCCAGGTGTTGTAGAGCGCAACGTTCGTGTAAACAGTGGGTGAACCGGAACACAAGAACGGGACGATGCTGACTATGCCCACCACGGCTGGACTGCCTTCTATTTGCACCAGGGGAGATCCTTCGTCTTGCTCGCAGGCCCCTCGGCCTCGGCCTAACAGAGTTCGACCAGTGCAGATTTCACTGGAATGAAGGTTTCTGAACGGGAACAATTGCATCTTGCACACCACTGGAGACATGATGGTCAACGAGACTTGATTTAGGATGTTGGGAAGTTTAAAAGGTTGGTCCAGCGTTTTTCCGTATCCGCTGAGGATGACTTCAAGGCCGTTCGGCGCTGAAATATTGAGAAAATTGGAATTACCTGCGATTTTGTCAAAAACATCTGATGTTAAAATATATTTTGGAAATTCAGCCTCTTGTTATATGATATACGAGGTGTGGCTTTTAAATAACCGAACTGCTGTCATGACACTTTTTATTCGTTACAAATTACAGTAGCAACTTTTCGCCTGCAATGTACTCCCCTTGGTGATCTCTACACCGCTCCATATGACTTTTCCATTGTTGAAAGCAGTGTTGGAAGTCCGCTTCTGTCAGCTGGTTCCGAACCCCCGTCGCTTTTGCTTCAATCGCTTCCACGCTTTCGAATCTTGTCCTCTTCAGTGTCACCGTGTCTAACAAGCCTCGATCAGTGTCAATGTTGTTTAGAATGTCAGCGCAAATGTTTATTCTTGATTCCTTTTGCTCGGGAGTAAGGAGTTTTGGCACCATTTTTGAGTTTTTTTGCGCAAGTTGAACGATTCATGCAAAATGTGGCGAACACATACTTTTTCGATTCTTGTTATTTAAGCAAGCCCTCGGATGCTTAGACGATGATCTTCGCGGATTAATTTACCGATTTTTTCATTATTTTCATTCGTTTTTGACGTTGAGGGCCGTCCGGGGCGCGGATCGTCTTCGGTCGTTCCACGTCCCTCTTTAAACCTTTTAAATCATTCATAAACTTGTGTGCGGGATAAACATTCATTCCAGTACACTTCCTTTAACATTGCATAAGCTTCTGTAACAGTTTCCCCAGTTTAATAAGAAACTTGAAATTAACCCGTTGCTTCATCTGAACATTACATTTTTCGACACGTCGCTGGTGCGTAAACTAATTCAAACGACTGCTACAGTCAAACTGAGTGACCCACTGGCTTGTTCAGCGAGCTCAGGGTGGAGAAAGTATCACCAGACAAACTTGTCGCGACACGCTCGCAGCGCGCTGATAGCAGCATCAGTTTCGTTATTGAATAGCCACACCTCGTATGTATATGAATTGTTACCAGAAACCTCCTCCATATAGCTTTTCAGATTCTCATAATTTTTTAATTTTCTCCACCATATTGGATTCGCCATTTTGAATTTTCACAATTTAATGCCATATTCGTAGTGAGTAATCTAAAAAATCCCCTACGTGCAGTTTTTCTAAAATTACGAAAATATTTGTAATTTCGACCGCCATTTTGGATCGGCCATCTTGAAATTTTAAAATCTGATTCCAGATTCAACAGCTCCAAAAACTGTATCGAAACAATTTCCGATCCAGATTAAAAAAAAAATAAAAAAAATGGTCCACACTAGGCCGTTGAAGACTTCATATTTAGTCCGCCATATTTGATAATTCTGATACTAGATATGGATACAGTGCCCCAAAAAACTATTATATACCAAGTTGATACAGTACCTGCGAACCGGTCAATGTTACTACTTTTGAACTTGGAGTGGGTTCTGGAACCTTCGGCGTAGAAACAAAAAACTGGACGTTTTCCACGAAACACCGAACTACTACACTTTTCTCGACGCGCGTTTCGCCAACCAAGTTGGCATCTTCAGGAGAAGATTAAAACTCAATTTTAATCTTCTCCTGAAGTAGTTTAAAAACAAAGTTTTAATCTTCTCCTGAAGATGCCAACTTGGTTGGAGAAAAGTGTAGTAGTTCGGTGTTTCGTGGAAAACGTCCAGTTTTTTTTCTCTTTTTTACTTTTGAACTAATGGGTCAATTTTTTTGTCGGTGCGTGATTACCACGCGATTCTGAGTACCTTCTCTGATCTGAAGGTTTTTCATTATTCGCTTATTGGACTGTACATATAGATAAAATACTCACGACTCGTTCGAGCAATGTCTATTGGATAGATGTACTGCGTTTTTTCCACCGGTTTGTCTAACTTTAGCAGGGCAATGTTGTTCTTGGTCGGAGAAGACGAATAACCAGGGTGTATCACAGAACACTCGACATTTCTTGTTTCTGCTAAAGCATCGGGTGTCTCGATATCGAATGCTCCTATCACCGCTTTCATCGTTTTACTGAAAAATAACTTGGTCATAATTTACGTTGCGATTGTTTTTAGTCGGTTTAGTCGATTTGTTTTTACTTATACTATAGACAACAGACAATATATACAGTGTGGAACAGCCAAATGGAATAAATTCAGTATTCTGGTTTTTATTTGATTGCAGAATTAACAAGAAAAAAAAGTTTCTCCGGCGTAGGAAATTCGTTACATTAAAATAAAACCCAAATCATGATTAATGCAGCATATTTTCAAAATGCATGCGGCGTGAGATCAGGTGATCGTGCAGGCTATTCTACAGAACCACATCTCCCTATCCAGCAATTTGGAAAGGTTGTGTGGATATGTTGCCGGAACCATATTGCATTACCTGGAAGTTGTGGGTTTCCTTCAGCCGGATACAAGTTTGCCATCGTCGGTACAACATTAATTTGTAGCAGCGCTAAAAAAGTTTCTCCATTCAAATTGCCGTCAATGAAGAAAGGATCAATGATATTTTCTCCAATTATTCCTGCCAAAACATTAACTTTCTCAGGGTTTTGCGTGTGTAGTTCTCTCATCCAGTGAGGATTTTCTCTCGATCAGTAACGACAGTTTTGGCGATTAACATGGCCGTGAAGTGTAAATGTAGATTCTTCCGAAAATAAAACATTTTCTATTTGTAAAGTATTGTCATCTAGCATTTGCATCATTTGTTCAACAAAAGAGAATTCACCTATCAAAATCGTCTTCCGCAAACTCATTAGTTGATAACAGTTTATATGGGTGCATCTGATTTTCTGTCAATATGCGGAGAATTGTACCTATTTATTAGTAAGTTTTTATCTTATAGTAGGGAATGTCGGCAATTACAGACATTTATTTTTTGATATTATTAACATTTCAGAACCTAAAATTGACAAGTAGTGTTACTTTTAAAAAGTTTTATTTTAATGTAACGAATTTCCTACGCTGGAGAAACTTATCTCTTTTTCTTGTTAATTTCTGCAATACAATTTAAAACCATAGCAGTTTTTAATAGAGAATGAGACCTTTCAAAAGAAGTATCACAACTCCCTACTTCCAATTTGAAAATTTAGGTGTTGTAGCTGTCACCTGAAGGAGGTTGGATTTAGGGATGACAATTTTACGTCCCAAGATGTCACTTTAGAATTAGAAATTGACGTGTCCCAGGATTTTCTAAAAAAATGCATAATAATGGAGCTACTGAATTTATTCCATTTTTTCTGTTCCACACTGTACATAATTTTTACTTAGCTTCCCTCGTTCTTTGTAAATTATAAAACATTGAGTGAACCAGTTGTCATGAAAATTCTCAAAACTGGGCGTGGCGCTTTAGGAGGTATTACGTCATATAATGCCACAAAAATAACTATCCAATAAGATTGTCGTTAAAGATCATCACTCCCACTCACAGTTTTACAGTCTTCTAAGATCAAGGGACGTAGATGATATAACGTCAAGGTGAGTGATATTAGAGAATAGAATTGTGACAAAAAGATATCTATAGGGTGAGACAGAATTACCTCCACGATTTTGAAAGCCAATGACAACCGAACCAGGCAAGATACAAGAAATACGAGCATATACATATTTATAGTCGGTTTTGAATCAATGTGTTTCAAAAGTAACATCACCTACGTGGCGACCTTCACTGTAGATACAAAAGGTTATACATATTTCAAAAAAGTACAGCAACTTCTTAGTTTATCAAAATTTCCAAGGTTTAGGAACTATGATTCGAATACATGGGATTTCAGGTATCTCCAGAAAAAAATAGCGTAAGGTCAAATCTGGAGACCGAGGGGGCTACCCGATATCACCACGCAAGAAAATGTGTTCCACCATCTATTTGGAATCACACATTGTCCATTTTCAAGATCACGCAAACTGGCCACTTGAATAATATTATTTTTAAAACACGTTGATTAAAAACCGAATTGTGTGTACCATTCAGAAATATATACAAATATTTGAAATCTTGTTTTGGTTTTTATTATCTTGCCAAATCGGAGAAGACATTCTTTCGCACACTGTACTTACTTCTCAACGCAATCTGCAGACGTAAGGACCATTGTTTCAGAGATTAAGGCTCCTCCGCACTTATAAACTTCGCCTGAAAACACACCAACTTCATAGGGTACACTACCGGGTTTTGCAGGAAGACCACCCCGTATACACGCGTGTTCCTAAAATTTTTTGTGAAAAAAAATTACAAAAAGAATAATTTAAAAGAGGTAACCTTCAAGTTGTAAGAAAAGTTAATGCGCAACGAAGTTATGTAAGAGATGTACTACGTTCTAGTGAAACAATAGGTTAATTGAAATTAACAGTAGTAGTTTTCAACAAGTACAAGGACTGAAAATATTAAGAAAATATCTTCAACGAATCAAAAACGTCATCGAAAATAAGCACTAGTCGATAAAAATTTGACTGAACAAAATTCCTCAAACATTATGACAAAAAAATAAAATCAAATGGGATAAGCATCTTTTTTTATAACTCCCATTTTCTCAGTGCCTTAGTTATTTCCATTCTATGTATATTCTACAATGGCTATGATTTAAACGGTCAGCAGAATAATAGATATTTGGTCAGCATTAAAATATATTTGAGCCGCAAATTTATTGAATGAGAAGCAACTCATGAGCGACAATTAAAATAAAAATGGTTTGCATTCAATTTCTTTACGAGCAGCTTTAAAACGATATAAGCAGCAAAAAAAAGAAAATTACTTCAAAATAATTATGTGATTGGCACAATGTTGTCAGTATTACATTTGCCCAGCTCTAAAATTACAATAACAGTAGAAATTGATCAGTAACCAAATACTTTTTTATCGGCTCCAAAATGAAGTACGTTTTAAAAATGATTGAGTAGGATGTAAGCAAAAAGGTAAGTATTTATTAGAAAAGAAAAAACATAACTGTAATAGGTAACTAATTACCTATTATTAATGAACAATAAGTGCTCGTTTGGGTTTAGATGGTCGGCCTCTCTTTCTTTTTTCTTCGATGGGTATATTCTTAGCTTCAACTGGAGGAACTGTGAGCTTCATACAAATAGCCAAACCAACTATATGTTTACACATATACATTCTATAGAACGTCGGGCAGTTGCATTTCCCTAATTTCCACTCATCTGTATTGATTGGCAGTTAAACCACCCATCTACTGAAATACTGTTCTTTGAACTCACCAAAATTATTCCACTGCTCTTCGATATCTCTGCAATTGACGGATTCGCCAGCTGGTATTGCGTATTATGTGAAATATTCGTCTTTACGCAACTCGAAAATTTCTTTTGGCAATTTTGTCCACTGATAAGATTTTGTCCAATCATTTAAAGATATAGTGGGAGTCTTTGCAAACACATTGTCTTCCGGGTTTGTAAGGTATTTTTTTCGACCATTCATTGACCATATCTGAAGCAACAATCAGAAATCGAGCTAAAGGAAAACGCTCGCGCAATGTATTACTATCTTTTATTACTTTGTTGAAAGATTCCAAAGCATTGTTAGTTGAAGGCGAATTAGGAGCTGCACCCAAAAACCAGTTGTGATCCTGGTTCAGCCATTGCTCTTTAAAGTAGTCAAGGAACTCCGTAGGGTCATGATATGTTTGCAGAAAAAGCTCTGTAGCTGTAAGGAAACTGTTTGGGCACGTTATAAAATGCAATGTGTCTACGTCTGCCAATAAGTATTTTAGAACGAGTTTATTTTTTATGCAGCTTTCTGCTCGAGTTTGTATTTTCTCTTCGCATGAGCCCAACACATTCGCCCTATGGCTTCATCTCCAAAGACTTCAGTAAAAGCATTCGGAATGCTTTTTTGCAGCATCGCAAACCAAAACAGTGGGCTTCAAAACACTTGAAAATAAATCATGAATTTTATTTTTCAGAGCATTAAGTAGCATTTTGAAATCATCTGTTTTCTCATTAGTAGCTACGCCTAGGCACAAAGCGTGGGATTTCCTAGATTTACCAGTCGTACCGACCACTAGCACAGGGTCCCTGCGATACCAATTTATAAGTCGCGTCTGCGTGAAGGATTTCTGCATCACGAGCTAATTCAAGCAAATATTTTTTTGATATAGCAAAGCGAAAGGCCGGGGGTATATCATTTTCGATCACATCATATGAAATTACGAAAGCTTCATGCGGATAATTAGGCAAGAGATGAGTGATACGATAACCATCCTTATAACTCTCCTAAACTGTTAACTCGAGTGTTGAACACTTAACTGATTTCTCAACTGCGACATCTTGGGCAATTTAATGACCTTCCTTGTATATTTGTAAGGCGTTATAGCCTTTGGTTTCATGTTAAGGTCAAATAATTTGTTAATTTATAATTTCACAGCCTCACTCACCGAATTCAGAAGTATTATTCAGGTTGCCATGGTCATGTTCAGCATCTGCTCGATATAATAACACTGAATCTGAAGTAGAATAAAATAGTAAATACAGGTATGCTTTTGCGCCTGTAAAAAGTTTTTGCACCGGTAAAACTTTTTCTGTCCTTCCTCCGAATTATGAGAGAAATGAATAGACCAAGTAAGGTACTTGGTCTATTCATTTCTTTTCTTCTTTTAGGGCGACCTCGGCTTCATTGCTGTTATCAAATGTCCAAGATATGACTTGCCGCTTTTTCTTCGTTGCTGGAACTATTTCTCCCTCACTACTATCGCTGTCCGATTGTAATAAAGGAACTTTCGATCTATGTTCATCAGCTGAACCACTACTATGCTCACAAATATCCCGGAATCCATGATCCAGTAAATAATCCACAAAAATAAACAAATGACCGTTAATTGTGCATGTTACAACGCAACAAAACAACAGCTGACAGTAAAGCGAACGGGCAACCATATGTAACTCGTACACGAACTGACGCCCGCGTATAGACTGCTCTCCGTTCAACCAAATTGAGCCGCACTTTCCAACGATATAGCTGCTCAAAAAAATAACATCATGCTTATTTATTTTTGTAGCTGACAAAGTTGTTTATTTGTCGATACTATAAAACCTTTTTCAATTTGCCGATTAATATTAGAATATTAAATGTTTTACCCGCAGATGAATCAAATTAGTTGCTGCTCAGTTAATAATTTAGCAGTTCAACTGATAATTTTGCTACTTGAATAGATCGCCACTAACGGTTTATATGCCGCTTAAAAGATTATTGTGCCAACATAATAATTTTATTTTGCTTACCATAATTTGCCGTTCGTATATTAAAATCGCAAACCAAAAAATAAAATGCTGCACAAATAATTGTTTCGCTGATTATTCTTGCTGATCCAAATTTTAAATGGTAGATCATTTAATTACTTCCCTTCTACAATTACCCCATCTTAACATCATTTGTCGCATACCCTCAAAAAATATATTTACTGGGTGTAACAGGATCATGGTACACCCCCTTTTCTCCTTTAGTTTTCAAGATAATTAATTGAAATTTGGGAAATCATATATATACATAATAAGCGACATCTTTTTTTCCACTTCCGGTTTCGCCGGAGGTGACACTAACTTTCGATTTTTAAATGGACCACCCTGTATATTATTGCATTTTTCATTTCTGCATAGTTTTCTGAATCCAACGATACCAAATAAGTGACATTTCAAACGTTAATATTTTTTACAATTATAGTTTTTAGTTTTCCATTTAAGTGGGCCATGACGGTTCCGATTTATTCTAAATGACCCACGTAATGCTACAAAAAATCAAAATCCCGTCAAAATTACTAAATTATGTGATTTATGAGCAAATAAAGTTCAGCAAATAATTTCTCTTAGCTGTAATTTTGTTTGTATTTATCGCACATATTAATACGACATAAGAATAAATTACTTATTAATAGTAATAATAAATGGTACTACGGCACCAATATGGTTCCATTTGAAAAAATTGAGTTCTGCTCCAAAAACAATTTTGATGAATTTTATTTGCTCATAAATCACATAATTTAGTATTTTTGACGGGATTTTGATTTTTGTAGCATTACATGGGTCATTTACAATAAATCGGAACCGTCATGGCCCACTTAAATGGAAAACTAAAAGTTATAATTGTAAAAAATATTGACGTTTGAAATATCACTTATTTGGTATCGTTGGATTCAGAAAATTATGTAGAATATTCAAATATGCAATAATATACAGGGTATTCCATTCAAAAATCGAAAATTAGTGTCACTTCCAGCGACACCGGAAGTGGAAAAAAATCACTTGAATGTCAGACAGTGCCGCTTATTATGTATATAGGATATCCCAAATTTTACTCAATTATCTTGAAAACTAAAGGAGAAAATGGGGGTGTACTATGATCCTGTTACACCCGGTATATATATATATATATTTTATATTTACCTTAAAGAGAAGAGTAAACAATAATAGAACCAGAACCTTTTCCATTTTGCACAATTCTATAATAAAATGTATATGAAATTTTTTTTGGCACAAACGAAACATATTCGTTATATATTGATGTTTTTATTGGGCAGTAATTTACAGCCCATTGTTTCCTTAAGCGAATGTCACCGATGTAATAACAGTTATTTATGCATATGTGGTGTAAATAGGCGTTAATGGCCAACACCGTAATTAGTTAGTGAGTTGATAGTAAAAATGTTTTCTCATCATTTTAAAGAGAATAATATGATGCTTGTTTCGTTAATTAATTGGAAGCTACTTGAAACTGACGAAGTTTTCTACAGACGGTGAAAGTGACGAATAAAACAGACTACTTAAAATTAAATTATTTTATTTCGTGACATGTTTTGATCGCAACAAACAAAAGTACTTCTAGAAAATCTGAGGCCGAATTGTGGAATCTTTGGGATCGATAAGGTACCTAAATAGTCGTAGCTGTGAGGAAAGACCATCTTATTATGATACATATAGCGCGTGGTCAATTTCCCTGGAGTCTGTTGGGTTCTGGTTTCCCTCTGACTCTGCGCTTTCACCCTTTTTACCTTCGTATTCACCTTCGTCTTCACCATCACCTTCACCATCACCTTCACCTTCCTCTTCACCTGCGACTCCATTTTCGGTTTCATCCTCGTTATCAACTATGTTTTCACCAGAGTCTCCAGTCGCCGTACCTTCGTCTTCCTCTCCGGGTTCGCCTGCTGATTCACCTTCTTCTCCAGATCCTATTTCATTTCCTTCTTCACTCGCGTCCCCCTCCTGACTTTGTGTTTCAGTTGGGGCTTCAATTGCGCTTTCCGCTTCGCTTTCAATCAGTTTATTGTTCAAGTTATGATGTTGTTTCCGTCGCAACACTGCCGTCTTAGGCCTTTCCAACCGACGGCGGGGTATGCGTTCTTCCTCTGAGGCTTCGTCGCTATTGTCCTCGCCTGACTTCTCGCTTGATCCCTCCTCTGATCCCTCCCCTGATTCATCGCTGTGGTCCTCGCCCGATTCCTCGCTTGATCCTTCCCCTGATTCCTCTCCTGATTCATCGCTGTAGTCCTCGCCTGATTTCTCGCTTGATTCCTCGCTTGATTCCTCGCTTGACTGCGTGAGGTCTCCGACGACATCGGTGATCCAATTCAAGTAGCTTCGAACGCGTGAGTATATCGTGGGCTGCTCGCCTTTGCAGTTGAAGGGGGGCCTGGAGACGACGCCGACCACCTCAGGTCTGCCCCTCTCGGGGTTGAAGGCGACAAGTGGAGCCCCCAGATCGCCGGCGCAACTGCCTATCTCCGAGAAGAGCAGTCCGCCGGCGGTGCACATCTGAGCGCAGCGGATGTAGAAGAACGGTCTGAGCATCGTCCTCTGGCAGGCCTCGTTCGATATCACCTTCAGCGTGGTCTGCCGCAGGTAGTCGGCCACCGGGGTAAAGGGACTCAGTCTGCCCCAGCCGGACAGGAAGACGGTCCTGTTGATGTGGTTCCCTGAAGGATACAAGTCATTAGAGAGCTAAAGCGATGCATAGAACGCAAACGTGCAACCTAACTTAACAGTTCATCTAATTAAGGGGGAGGTTCTCATCTGGAGGCCCAATCACAACGTCATTTTGTCGAATATTTTTGTAATAGAGGGAAATAAATTAGACACTCAAACTTTTAGTCACTTGTTTAGTATGTTAAGTGCAAAAAAAATTTTTTATTAAAAAATATTGTGACAATAATTTTTTGACACGCCTTGTAACGTGACCGTCTCAAAAAAAGGTACCTTACTGTTGGCCACTCTAGCACCTCCAAAAATGATCAAAAATCAATATTCGAAAACATTTTATAAACTATATAAGTGTAGTTGGAGCCCCTACTAGGAATCATCCATGAAAGTCAAAATTTACCAAAATGGCGGACGTTTGAATTTTTACATACACTCTTTCACGATTTTTCGCTCTTTAAAGTACTGTAAAAAAATTATGCATATATCATCTTGATTGTAGTAGGGGTTCCAATAACTCAAATCTACTTCAAAATAAAAAAAGGAAAAAGGCGATCCGTCAAGTAGATTTTGAGAAACCTTGGCCAACAATTTGAAAAACTCGATTTTTCAGGAATCGCGATTAAAAATTTCTACAACGATTTTTCTATATTATTCTATTGTTCCAAATCAGATTCCTATTAAGCACAAACAATTACGTAAGAAAGACCTCTACTGACTTTGTTACTGACGTTTGTTTTTCCGTTTGATCCTGTACATTTTATGCCGTACGTACCACGTGTTGCGTCTAATGCAATAGCCCGTATATGCTGATTAAATCGGACAGGTGCGGGTAGTCTTATCAAAGCGACATCGTTTTCCAAAGTATCCTGATTAAATTGGGGATGTAGTGTGACATTGTCCCTATATATGTTGAAAGTCACGTAGTGTTTTTCATATTTTCGAACATTCTCCACTCCTAAGACTAACCTCAACGGAGTATCACTACAAGAAATATATAATAATTATAATAATAATTTTATTGGTTTTGAGGTTAGTGTTCATTTGGAGTCGTTAAAAACGGATAGGTATATAATTGATTTGCTCTGGGACTATTACCAACTAGAGGTATCGAATTTTTCTAATGTGTAGGTAATGAAAACCGGTAAATTTGCGACTTGTAGAGTTCGATTTGGTCAATTATTTATTTAAATTTTTAAAAAATACCGCAAAAATTTCCAAAATTTTTATTTATTTTTCATTTTGCGAAAAAATCTTCTGCATGCTTGAAACTTTTGGGAAATGCGTCTTTTATGATCCTCAAGACACCAAAAAAATTTTCATCAAAAAATATTAATTCGTTAACAAGAAATTCCTTTTGTTTATAAAAAACACCTTAAATGTTTAATGCTATTTGACCCTATTGCCGTCAACAAAAAAGGTTCATCTAGGTCTCATTTTTTTCGTAAAGACCTATATTTTATGATACTGCAATGGACATATTAATTTTTCCATTTCAAGACCGTCAAAATGGCGTCCGATAAATTATCCGCATATAAACAAAATTGCAATAATCGCAAATAAACAATAATATTGATATGCGATTTTGATATCTTGGTAGCTGGTATTTTTACACAAATTTAAAAAAAAAAGTTGCTCTAGCATATGCAGAAGCCGAGATAATTTTTTTAATAATTTCACCAATTGTTTATTTATAAACATTAAGGCTTCAAATTTTAACCTTTACTTTAATTTTGCAATTTCATTCACCATGACGTAAAAACCCTTTTTGAAAAGGTACACGCTCATTTGAAACTAATAGTGTTTTTGGGCGAACATAAATTATATCCAAGCTAAGCAGAGCGGCTGCCACATTTCAAAACACAGTATCCAACATTTGTCTCTAAAATTGATTTTTTTACTCCGAGCAGATACTGTGTTTAGTCCGCGTCTATTGCACTACCTAGAAAACGAATATCTTTAATAGTTACGCAGATATATTTCGGCAAAACACAGTATCTACAATACAATTTTTGGTTTTCTACGCCAAAACCCAGCAAATGCTATTTTTCAATAGTAAAATATAGGCAAAACCTAATACTTACTGTTGGTATTGGAAGCAACATCCGGAAGAGAATGTTTTACAAAAATTTACTCGTAACACAGTATGTGGCAGTTACTGTGAATTGGAAAATATATTTTAGTTAGATGGTTTTACTCGTAACACAGTAAGTGGTCAAAGCAAGTGGTAATTAAGTGGTAATTACACAGCCACACAAAAATGAAAAAACGTTTGTGACCTGGGGATCTCACTGTGTGTACTATATGTTTTTGAGGTTGCTGAATCCGAATCCGGGGTCAGTTTCATCCCAGCACGTCTGGGTTCAACCATAACCTCAAAAAACCCACAAATTTGCTATATCCGCTGAAACCACAAACCCTATGGTTCCGAAACCTCACAATCCTATAATACAATAACCAAATGACCCTACAATCTAATAACTCCATAACCACATAACCCCATAATCACATAACCCCATAACCCTAAAACCCGATAAAAAAGTTTCAGATGTGGGGGTCTAACTATGTGTACTATATGTTTTTAGGGTCGCTGTTTCATCCAAGGACGTCTGGGTTCGGCCATAACCTCAAATTTGCTATATCCGTTAAAACCGCAAACACTATGGCTCCGAAACCTTATAATCCCATAATACAATAACCCAATGGTTGTACATTACGTTGGATTACGGCATGTACATGTTCATATACAGTCGGAGTTCTGGCATTCCCAGATTCAATAATTTATTTATAGATTTATTTATTTATAAATTTTTTTATGGTGTATATTATCTTGAGAACTGTAAAATCAGTTTCATTGTGAGAGATTGCGTTACACGATTACAGCATCGAGTTATAGGGTTATGTAATTACGTGGCTATGTGCTGGGATAAAACTGACTCCGGATGCAGATTCAGCGACCCCAAAAACATGCAGTACACATAGTGAGACCCCACGTCAGAAACTTTTTTTTTACCGGGTTTTAGGATTATGGGGTTATGTGATTATGGGGTTATGTGGTTATGTGGCTATGGGGTTATGGAGTTATTAGGTTGTGGGGTCAGTTGGTTATTGTATTATAGGGTTTGTGGTTTTAACGGATATTGCAAATTTGAGGGTGTTTTTTGAGGTTATGGCCGAACCCAGACGTGCTGGGATGAAACTGGGGTCACATAGTAAGTGGTAATTATCAAAATGAAAATATTATGTGCAGATATAATGCTTTTTACTATATACTCTGCTCACGTTTTATTAAACATATATGCCAAAACACAGCAACTGCATTTTTTTTTAAAAAAAAAACAAGAATCTTTAAATTATTATTGTTATAATTGTATTTAATAGTACTGTTATAATTGTATTTAAAGATCTTTAATAGTTCGAGGGCTATATGTTTAAAGTTTTCTTTAATTTACTCAAAACTTTGAAAATAACAGTTATTGTGTTTTGAAATATGGCGAGAGTTTCAAAAGTCGATCGAGCTATTTCAAATTCGCGGACTGAAAAAAAAAGTTCGTATCTCGGTCGTTTCTTACTCGATTTTCACGTTTCTTTTTTTCTTTTGGGTTAGCACGTAAACATAATAACAACTAGGATGGAGAAATTTAACAATTATTTAAACAACTTGTTATAAACAAATTTATTTGAAAAAAAATAATTTTTGTAATAAGTTATTAATATTATTACCATAAATTATTTTTTTTTCAAAGAAATTTGTTTATAACAATTTGTTTAATTAATTGTTCAATTTATCCAAGCTAGTTGTTGTTAAATTCACGTGCTACCCGAAAATAAAAAAAGAAACATGAAAATCGAGTAAGAAACGACCGAGATACAAACTTTTTTTTCAATCCGCGAATTTAAAATAGCTAGAAACTGCTTGGCTTGGATCACTGATGACGTCATTTACTTTCGCCCAAATATACTATTAATTTCAAATGAGCGTGTACCTTTCCAAAAACCGTGTTTTACGTCATGGTGAATGAAATTGCAAAATTAAAGTATTGAGCTAGACACAGTTAAAATTTGAAGCCTTAATGTTTATAAATAAACAAATGGTGAAATTATAAAAAAAAATATCGCGGCTTCTGCATATTCTAGAGCAACTTTTTTTTTGAATTTGTGTAAAAATACCAGCTACCAAGATATCAAAATCGCATGTCAATATTATTGTTTATTTACGAGATAATTGAAAAAAAACCATAAAATCGATACATTTTCGGACGCCATTTTGACGGTCTTAAAATCGAAAACTTAATATGCCCATTGCAGTATCATAAAATATAGGTCTTTAAGAAAAAAATGAGACCTAGATGAACCTTTTTTTGTCGACGGCAATAGGGCCAAATAGCATTAAACATTTAAGGTGTTTTTTATAAACAAATGGAATTTCTCGTTAACGAATTAATATTTTTTGATGAAATTTTTTTGGTGTCTTGAGGATCATAAAATACAAATTTCCCAAAAGTTTCAAGCATGCAGAAGCTTTTTTTCGCAAATTGAAAAATTAATCAAAATTTTGGAAATTTCAGCGGTATCTTTTAAATATTTAAATAAATAATTGACCAAATCGAACTCAACAAGTTGCAAATTTACCGGATTTCCATTACCTACACATTAGAAAAAATTCGATACCTCTAATGGTAATAGTCCCAGAACAAATCAAATATATGTCCGTTTCTAACGATTTTTGCACACTGCAATGTCAATTTGACATCGTTTCTGACCTCCAAATTGGGATCAATCTCAGGACGATGTTCCTGAACTCCAAATGAACACACTAAACCATGTTAAAATCTGTCGTTAATTAGATCCAAATATATACCTTTTTTTTTCTAATTCCACTAGCCTATATTGCGAGACAAGGCAATATGTGGAAAAAAAGTATGAGCTGTGGCAAGACAGAGAGACTAGGAAAATAGGATATCTGAATATGTAGATCTATGAGATTAAGTCCACATTTATTATCAACAATTCCGACAGTCTAACTCAACCTGACAGGCTATATTCCTGCCAATACTCACCTAATACACTGAGCGGCTGTCAGAACCCATTGGTTAGATATCAGAGTGCCGCTGCATACGAATTTCTTTCCATCTATTACATCAAAGTTAAAGCTCAACCTCTGGAGGATGACGACCTGATAGGTGTTGGTGCCGGCCACGGCCAGGGCTGAGCCTACCCCTGGTGATGGCAAAGTCCTCACCATGGCATTGCTCTAAAATAAATATAGTGTCAACACGAAGAGTTTTAATTCTTATATCCTGATGATGCTAACATAGTTGATGAAATGCACAAATGTTTGTTTCTGTAAGAGCCATCAATAGCAAAATTATATACAATATTCATTTTTAAAATAAAATAAATTTAATAACAAAAAAACTTTTTTCCGTTGAAGTTAATCAAATCCTGTCTGCAAAAAGCTTCGAATATCAAGAACAAATAACTTTTTATCGCTTTTGATCTTTAGTGATAGGTAGTTATATGTTTTACCTTTCCTATATCTACCGAAAATATATACTTACCTTGCATAATTGAAGTAGAGTTATGTACAACAAAAATACTATCGAGGCTGCAATTTTCATTATTCACCGACAATTGCTAGAGATGGAAGAAAGCAACTTTGTAACTAAAATAACTGAACCGATGTTTATTACATTGTCCATTTATAAGAATACATTTTTACGCCTGTATTATTAATAAAGAAGAGAACAATACGTTTAGTTGCGTTATTTTTTAATCTATATTTTTTTGATATTCTATTGTATTTTTGAACGGACATAAAAGTTAAGATATGTAGGATGGTATTAAAAAGGAACTTATGCAATTCGGTTTATATTAAAATGAAATCGTTCGCAGAGGTCTTCGATAATAGTCCGGTAAAACTAAGATAAATTTAAAAGAATGAAGTGAGTCAGCAATAGTAATCAGTCTAGAAATGATCCCTACAGCTAACGTCTACTGAACAAGTGCAATTATTATTAATATCAGATTTTAATGACGCAATGATGATTTTTACTGTTGTAGGTCTCAATTTTATACTAAATTGTCCGAGCTATTGAATTAAGTTTGTGATATCTTTGAAGTTGTAATAATATGCGTCTACTTTTTTATGAAGAGATATGTTTTAAGTTTATTTATATTTCTTTGGCATGGCCTGACCCATATTAGAAATGTTGAGGTTAGTCTCACAGTATTTTTTTAAAACGTTTTCTAAAATATTCAGAACTCAAACGTAAATAAATGTGCAGTACACTAAGAAGCTTAATTTATATATGGTGACTTTTACCACATAACAAAAATGAAACTAACGGGAAAAATGAACTTACTATTGCTCCGAAATATGTATATTTTTTTAAACAATGGTGGCATGTTAAGTATGCAAGATAGAATAGAAATACATTAGAAATTGAAGAAGATATTTATTTATTGATCTATCATTCTAGTGACACTGAACGTCATGAGATCTGTAGTAACCTAGCTTTAAAAGTGAAGATTGATGCTGCATTTTCAGAATATAACATATTTTGAGTACCAAAGTGTTTCAATCAAAAACCATTTAGATATATTTAGTAAATAATTTGGAATATCTCTAAAACCTTGGATTTTCTGATATTGATTATTGGATTTTAATATATTTGTACATAACAACTTTAAATACAAGTATTAGACACTGATAATATTTTTTCTTCGTGATGGTACAGCGTGAGCTCCCGGTTCCTAAAATCATATGTGGCAGAGCATCTATCATCTATGGGTAGGAGGAGAAACCAAAACTTAAACGTCTCAAATTGAAAGACACTGATATCCGGGAAGATTTTCCAACAGTACATGCACTGTACACATGTCTCGGATTTTTTGCTTCATAAAAAAAACTGCTCGACATTCGGTACGTTATTATTAAACTAGTTTGAGCTGCGTCAAATCTCATTCAGTGATACAATTTTTTATATATGCGATTAAGTGTCAGCGTAGTGTAGGTAAATGAATAATTTAAGTAGACATGAATCCCGCCCATTTTTTTTTTATCAGAGTCGTCCATTTGTCTTGGTAGGTATATAAGTTCTCAGACTGTGAGGGATCAGTATCGTTTGATTTGTACCAAGTCAAATATCAACTATCCAAAATGTTCAAGCTGGTAAGTGATTTTTAGTATTATCTTTTGTTTAAGTGAAACATCATAGGTCAAACTATTTTTTTAAGTATATCGGAAAAAAATAAAGTTCTTGTTCATGTCTAAGGAGATTTTTCAAAATAAAAATCTCGGAGCTTTTCATATTTTGCCGATATTAAAAATGAATCGGCACATTTTTATTGCCCTATATAATTTATTTAATTATCATTTTCAAAAGAATGAAGCACAGTATTTTACACGATAGAAAATAAATGTAAATACACAACAGATTCAATCTTAGTTTATATTATAAAAACAAATTAATATTTGTAGCAAACTTGCAACAAACCAGCCACTTAGCAACTCTTTGGTATAATATTGCTATATATATATATCCCAAATGCACCTGCAAATTTAGCAGTTAGCACTTAATATACATATGTATTATTCGTAATGATCATCATGGTTTTCTAAACAAAAATTAGGGGCATTAATTTTTTGAGGCTTAGTACCTTTCTTAACCCATTAACGCCCAAACGGACATAATTTTTCGTCCTTTTTGGAGCGTCAATCTAGAAAGGAAATTAATGAATGCACTCAATAAAAACCACTTATCCTAATGTTTTCGGGTGTGATCTTTCGATTTCCGGGGTTCAGTATTGTGATAAAATGCCTCTAGAAAAAAATGGCTGACTTGAAAAAATACTGAAAATTTGTTTTTTTTTTATTTTTATTTTTTTTGGTCCAAAAAGTACTCTAACCTACTTCGGATTCTGGAGGGAGGTGGAGGCAATAGTTGGAGTTGAGGATAGGAATTTTTTTTGCCGACCTCAACTGACTCTAATCTTTTCAAAATGGCGGACATTGCATAAAATCTCATGAAATATGAATGTTTCTCTACTATTAACGAGAAAATAATGTTATTGTGAGTTTTTGTTGATCCACAGTCATTTTCCTCAATCAAAACAATAGTATAGAATATATTTGACTAAATTTTCAATTTTCCAATGATGGCGGATTCAAAATGGCGGCCGGATTTCACAAGAAATGGCGCGTTTTTCATTATAAAAAGTAAATAGGAGTTTGTAATTGTAATTTTCCCTATGTCATTTCATGTTTTAGTAACATTTTGAGTTATTCCTGGTGAAAAAAAGTCTGAAATCGAAGATGGAGGATTCAATTTGGCGGACATCATTCTTGAAAATTCAAAATTTTAAAACGGAAAAATTACAGTAATATTTTACGTAGAATTCTGATGGAAAATGTCCTCTCAATCTTTTTCATAAAAATGCGTTCTATCTGAGTAAGCAATTATTTGTCATTCTAACCTCAAAACGAGTTTTTTTTCGGGCGTTGAGGTTCTCATGATTTCATCATGAGAATTATATATTATGCACTTAGGGATGTAGGCGCATTGAAGAATTTTTTTTTTCGGAACTCCGCATATAAATAGAAAATATATATTTTGAATTCGGGCCCATTAACGAATTTTTTTCCGGAATTTCCTCGCATATTTATTCAAAGAAGAGTACGTAGAACGTACTTTCTGGTGTGTGTGATAAAAAGTCGTATATTCACCATGAGAAACAAGTAGGCTGTGTACTTCCGGCGAGTAGTTTGCGCCCGAGCATCCCTAAGTGCATACTATATAATTCTCATGATCACCTCAACACCGGAAAAAAACCTTGTTTTGAGGTTAGAATGATAAATAATCCGAAAATCGAAAGATCACATCCGAAAACATTAGGATAAGTGGTTTTTATTGAGTGAATTCATTGATTGACGCTCCAAAAAAGGACGAAAAATTGTGTCCGTTTGGGCGTTAATGGGTTAATGGCTACAATTTTGTATTATGCTTCTATTTCCAAGTCACGCTTAATAATATTTGATTTTTCTAACTTTTTTTTTCAGTTGTTCGTTGTTCTCGCCGCTCTCCTGGCCATGACTGCTGCCGCACCCAACCCTGAACCGGTACCAGCACCAGCCCCTAAGCCTCTCGTCTACTCTGCCTACTCTGCCTACCCCTACGCCGCCGCCCCCGCCGTCTACAGCTCTTACGTTCCTGGTGCGGCCGTTGCCTACTACCGCTAATCGGAAAAAATAAACTCAACATACGTCTCTGCCTGTAAATGCCCATCATGTGTTTCAATAACAATATCTACTTTCTGTTGGTCAAATAAAACACGTAATTACTAATACGTATCTGTTTTATTGCTATGTGTTGCCACCATCTCAATTTGAGTTCAAGTTTACCAGTCAACATAGGAACTATCAATTCTGCTGAGCATTGAAGTTCTATCACCAATGAAAAATAAAATAAAACAAAATAAAGAAGCAACTAAAAGACACCAAAAACACCACACAAAGAGGGAGAGTCGATAAAGCCGGTTTTTGACCCAAATTGGATTTGGGTGAAAAAAATTTGAAAAAAACTCCTGTAGTATCTACTGATGAACTAAGATTCCACCCTAAACGGGCCACCCGTCACCCCTCCTAGCTTCCCCCTAACCACCCCTCAAAATAATGAAAATACCACCACTTGGTAAGAGCATTTTTAAGATGTATGTGTATTTCTCTGTTTTAAGGGTCACTGAAACCGAATGTGACCATCAAAAATCATTTTAATTGCCTATTTTTAAAGTGAAAGTTCTATAGGTCGGTCGGTCCGTTGCCACTAGATATAGATGTAGTACGACATAATATAAATGTTTTATGTTTAATTATATAGAAAGGTTTTTTTCGGTGTCGATAAACGGATGACGATGTCCAGGTGGTGAGCTCCATGAACTTATAGATTTTTTTTGCGTTTTTGAGTTTGGTTATTTATTACGGTAACCCACCACTATGAAGTTTCACTTCTGTCAGGGGTTCCATGACCCCCACTCTTTTTTTTACAGGATTTTTTGTCAATTCGACCAAAATGCGCAATTGAAATGACTTTTGATGGTCACAGTCGGTTTCAGCGACCACAAAAAACATAGAAATACAAGTTATGATATTTTCATTATTTTGAGGGGTGGTTGGGAGAAGCTAGGGGGGTGGGGGTGGTCCGTTTAGGGTGGAATCGACTTAGTTCATCAGTAGATACTACAGGAATTTTTCTTCAAATTTTTTCACCCAAATCCAATTTGGGTCGAAAACCGACCTTATCGACTCTCCTCCTTAGTACTAAGTTAGAACACAGAAATTAGAACATAGTTAGAACACAGAAATCAAATTACCTACCAGCTGAATTTTAGAATGGAGTTAACTTACTGGACAAAAAGAGGAATTATCAGTTTAATTGGTCAGTTGTGAAAAATGTGGACATGTGTTTTTCCAGTTCATCATAAAAATAAATAAGAAAAAGTTAAAACAATAATTGAAAAACACCAAAAGAACTAATTTGTTCCATACGGATTAAGTTATCACATAATCCAAATTACCAACTGAATCCAAGTTCTACCTTAATGATCAAAATATAAATTACCAATTCTATTTTCAATATGTGGACTCCAGTTAGCCAAAAAAAAGTTTGGGAAGTAATAGAAGGACACCAAGAGTACCAATTTGTACCGAAAGTAACAACCTTATCGCTAGAAGAAGTTATAGAATTTAATAATAAAACTACCACGTCAATTTAAGAATGGAGATATATCTTACTGATTAAAATAGAAATTACCGGCTCTATTGGGTAGTTTTCAAAAGGTGGATTTCAATTACCAAAATGAAAAAAAAAATTAAAGATGAAGGAACCAACTGAAGGCACCAAAATTTTGTACCAAAAATCTCTTAGCACTGGATGGATTTATTGCATATTACTGGTAGTTCTGTTACCCATCTATTGGGCTACAGCTAACGAAATGATAAAACCTAACATAACATAGTATAAAACATTGAAGAAACAACTTAAAGGCATTAAAAGTTTCAAATTTGTAACAGTTTGTATGTGATGTTTTTGCTCAATTTAGATGGATACTACGAGTATAATAAGAATGACAACGAGTATAAAGAAGAACCAACTAGGCAATTCATGTTCCACAATTATTATGTAACGTTGTGTTTTTTACAATTAGATAAAAGATGAATAAAAGAAATATTTTAACAGTTCATTTCGATGTAAAAAAGCTTAGTACAAAGGATTGTTTAAGGTTATCTGCCAATCAGAAGTTAGAAAACTAAAAAATATGACAACAATGTGTAGAGTAACTGCGGACTTAATGATTGACTCTGACACTGGATCTTCACTAGATGATACAGATTTTCTCCTAATTTATCGATAGTGTGTCAACAAAACCTATTATATGTGTATAATAAGTTGAAATGGATCCACCTCAAATTTATAGGAATTATATAAAGAGTGGAGTAATAAAAGAGGATATAAAATTGAAAAATTTATTTAATTAATGAAGACATTTTTCCCGTAAACAGAAACGTGTTGTTTATCAGTTCATTCAGACGTAAACAGCTGGGTAGCCTACAGATGGCACGTAAGAGCTGTATACTGATGGGGCAAAGGGAGCTGCGTATCCGTAGGAAGTGAAAATTTGTGGTTTGGGCTCGGGAGCGGCTACGGGGGCTGGAGCCGGACCTGCGGCAACCATGGCGAGGAAAGCAGCAAGAACAACAAACAACTGAAAAAAAAACAAACAATTTATAATTGCAATTTTCACTAGAACATCAAAATAATTTTCGAAATACTGTCCTCTAAAGAGGCTTATATACATATGTATTTGGGGCATTGCACGCCAACTAAGTGAGGTCAAAAAAGATTTCTGTTTGAAACATATCACAATCGATAGTACTTGCTAAAAAAACTAACTTCCCTAAAATTTTAGATTTTTTGAGCCACAAGGAGAGGGATGGTGAGGGTGAGAAAATACATCTTTCTCGGTTAGAAAATGAAAAAAAAATTAAAAAAGAAGGTGCAATGGTTTTCGATGTGTTTTTTTTTTTGCGTAGAATACGATAAAAATATTTTCAAAATTATTGGGGGTAGTTTTACCCTTATTCTGAGGATTGAAAGTTTAAAATCGAAATTTCGAAAAGTATGACACGGTTTTTTGTTCTTTTTTTTTTGTACTTTCGATTAATTTTTTAATTCATAATGGGCGTCGACCAGGAACTGGCACAAAAAACGGCCCAAAAGGTGAAAAAACGTGGTTTTAGCGTATTTTCTCATCCTGTGAGATAGTAAATGGCAAATAAATAATATATTCCAAGGTTTTTGGGGTCGCTGATTCCGAATCTAACGTAGAAAATTTCCCGTAGAATACGATGGTATTTTTTAATTTTCAAAATTTAGCCATTTTTTAATAGTTGACTGCCATACTGGATCCACAATTTTGTTTTTTGAAAATCTGACGTTAAATTCGTGATCAGCGACCCCAAAACCCTTGGAATACTTTATTCACTTGCCATTTACTATCTCACAGGATGAGAAAATACGCTAAAACCACGTTTTTTCACCTTTGGCCCGTTTTTTTGGTCAGTTCCTGGTCGACGCCCATTATGAATTAAAAATTAATCGAAAGTACAAAAAAAGAAATAAGTTAAAAAAAATCGTGTCATACTTTTCGAAATTTCGATTTTAAACTTTTTAATCCTCAAAATAAGGGTGCAAACTACCCCCAATAATTTTGAAAATATTTGTATCGTATTCTACGCAAAAAAACCCATCGAAAACCATTGCAACCTTCTTTTTAATTGTTTTCATTTTTTTATTGAGAAAGATTGAAAGATTTTAGAGTCGAAACGAAAATTTGTATTTTTTCACCCTCACCATCCCACTGCTTGTGGCTCAAAAAATCTAAAATTTTAGGGAAGTTAGTTTTTTAGCAAGTACTTTCGATTGTGATATGTTTCGAACAGAATTTTTTTTTGACCTCACTTAGTTGGCGTGAAATGCCCCATTTACTTGTTTTTCAATAAATTCATGACCTTGATATGTTATTGTAATTTATAGTTAACAATATCAATCGCACTCAATACAATTAATATACTTACCAACTTGAACATATTGAATAGCTTATTTGACTTGTCAAATGAAACAATGCCTGTCCTAAGAGACTCAGAGCTTATATACCCACGAAAACAGCTGAGAGTTGTGACAAAAAAAATATATGGGCGTATTCTTGTGTAATTTATTCACTTTGATCAGTACAATGCTAATTCGTACAGATTTAAATGGATAGTTTGATGTATTTGCAATAAGTAGTTCAAACTGGTTTAGGTGATGCGCTATGACTCTCAAGTTTTTTTCTATCAAGGCAAATGCATTCGCTGTATGTTATCTACGATCTACGTATATTTAAGATATTTTTAGATTTTCTAGTAGTTCTTATACTTACTTAACTTTTAACACCATTTTATAAGTGAAGAGTATATATCTTGACACCCGTGCAAAAAATCAAAATTGTCAAAATATTGCTCAAATGAATTACAAAATAAAAAAAAAACTGAACGTTTTGTACGATACACCGAACTACTACAGTTTTCTCGACGCGAGTTTCGCCAACTAAGTTGTCATCTTCAGGAGAAGAGTAAAACTCAATTCTAACCTACACACTTGCACTATTTATACTTAATTTGTCGCCACGGTTCACTGAACAGTAACATCATTTAGTAGTATGAATAAAGATCATTGTCCTTATTCATACTACTGTTACATTTAATGATTTCTAAACATCATCAAAATTATCATACTTTTGAAATACTTAGCATACAATTTGTTACATTTCTAATTAATTTTAAATTATTTATGTCTATCCTATGATTGTTGTCAAAAGCATATTGGGCAACACAAGATTTTTTGTTCTGCCATTTTTCAAATGAGCCATGTCCTTTAAATCTAGTCAAAATAGATCTTTTTTGTTTGCCCAATATACTTTTGATCACAGTCTTTACGATTTACATTCCAGAATTACAAAATAAATAAAACTCTTCTTTTATATTATAGTTGTTGGTCCAATAATTCAGGCTGTAAGGAGGTTGATTAAAACTAAAGGAGAATCAGAAAATAAAGTGGCATATGTAACTGAAGTTGGAGTATAATGAGTGATAGAGTTATGAAAAGAAATAATGTTTAGACAAAATATATGTATGAACTAGTGTAATATACAATAAATAATATACAATAGTATAAAAAGTAAATAATATATAGGTACAATATTGTATTAAATATTTCATTTATTTATTAACTTATTAAACTTTGTACCAAAGTAAAATGCGTTTACTTCTTTGAGATTTTTGTCTTTGTTTTCCAAACAAGGCTGTAGAAATAATAGGCGTTTCTTCAAGCCACCGAAATGTTTTTTTAACCATTTTGTTGTTTTATATTTACATTCCAATAAAAATGTGACTCTTAAAAATTGTTTGAATCATAGTATCAATTTTAAAACTTTAACTTAAATCTTTTAACGTCTTATAATAATGTCTGTTTCTTCTCATAGTTTAATTAATAACAAACTTTTAGGATTGAAAGGCGGTTATGAATTATTCTGATTAAAAATTAATACACAATCAAAATTAGGCGATGGTTGTATTTAGACAAGAAAAAATCGTTCAGCCTTTGTGTACAAGAAACTAGTTTGAACTACTTACTCGTATCTATCAATACATACATTAATCTTGCATAAATGGGTGTTGTGGGTACCGAATTGTATAAATTAAAACGAGAATCACGCCCATTTTTTTTGTTATTGTCAGCTTGTTTTCGTATATAAGGTCTCGTAGGTCCTAGGACAATCATTCTTTGATTCGCCAAGTCAAATAAGCTATTCAATATGTTCAAACTGGTAAGTGTTACATACACAGTACACACATGAAAAAAAATATATTAATTTTTATTTCTTGAGTATACTACAACCTACTTAATCTATTTAATTTTGTGGGCAAACGTTATTTCCATAATGTTAAACTGTCAGTTCTGAATTGAAGTGATGGTTGTTACTATTTTTTATAAATAATATAAGTATAAGGACCTTCTTTCAGGGGTATTTTTCGAACTACGTGCTAGAAACTTTCTCATTACTTTAGTAGTATTTCATCTCTTTGATTTCGTACGCTTGAAAAACATTTGTTTCAAAAAGTTTTTAGAGAATCGACTAGTAAATTGGACGATATACAAAAAATAGTTAGAAAATTACTTGAAAAATCCCTGATTTGATTTTTTTTCTGATGTCCACTTTGGAACAATTCTGATGTTTAATAAAGTTTAATAAATGTATGACTTTTTTCCAGTTGTTCGTTGTCCTTGCCGCCCTTCTCGCCATGGTTGCCGCAGGTCCGGCTCCAGCCCCCGTTGCCGCTCCCGAGCCCAAACCACAAATTTTCACTTCCTACGGATACGCCGCTCCATTTGCCCCATCAGTATACAGCTCTTACGTGCCATCTGTAGGATACCCTGCTGTCTATGTCTAAATGCTTTAATGCCTCTAAATGCTTTTCAAGGAAATGAAATTGGTTTTTAATTAACTTATGTTGGTCGAATAAATTTTTTACAATACAATCTCTTTTATTTACTCATTTTTCATAAAATAAAACTAATTATAAACATACGCTGCATTTACACATACTGGGCGACACAAGATCATGGTATACCATGACACACTTAAACTGAAAATTAAAAAAATATTTATGAAATAATTTAATGTTATTTTAATGTTGATTTAATGAAAAATAGAATGAGGTAAAAAAAGTTCTCAAAAAAAACTGTGCTATACAGTGCCTCTCTTAAAAGACACACACCAAATCACAAATTCTTACGTGATTCCGTCATTGAGATTAAAAGTTGTAAACTATTTTTAAGTAAAAGTGAATGCCGTTGAATTTTTTTTGGAATCTTTTCATCTGCTTGAATGTAAAAAGGGGCTATATGAGTTCCAATGAATTACAGTGTTTTTGATGAACAATAACAAACTGTACCTACAAAGGATTGTTCTGTATTTTAGACTGTTATTTATGTTATAATCATACAAAAATTCAAAAGCAAATAAAATCCTTAGAATAAAAAGATGAATAAAGGCTGTAATCTTTATTTAAGAACTTAAAATGACATACGTAGTTTATTGAAACAGTGGTAAATGAAGTTAAATGTTTTTTTACTATCTGATCAATTAGTAAAAAAAAAATCTAAGTGAGAAACTTTTTATTTCTAGAACTTCCAATGCTCTTTTGGTACAGTATTAAATAAAGCAGTAAATAAAACAGTATTAAAGTTCAGTATATACAGTCTGTATGTAGTTTGCAAATATGGTATATTTGCATTGTAATCTAAATAGTTTATTATTCTTTCATTATATTTTAGATTTAAATAAATTTATTTATTGTTTACTGGTATAGATTTATTTTTCACCGAAACAGTAGATTTACATTTACTCTTTCAATGGAAAACGTATTTGATTTTTCTTCCCATACTGAAGATTCCAATCACAGTCCTACTTCAGGATAAAAGTATATTGCAATAAAATCTAATTTAAAAAGTATGACCACTTTCATTAATGAAATTAAAAAAAAATGCTCTTAATTTTTTAAAAATATTGGAAAATATATTATAGTATGGCCAATACAATATTCCGAATAAGAGACATTATTCCAGGAAAGGCCATATTTTGTACTCAATGAGGATGTTTCTCTTACAGAATGTGACACGTGTCTATAACAAAAAAAATCTTGTGGAGGATCCTCAAACTAGTCGCCTTATATCCTTAAACTACGTGCTCTACTATTGTTCAAAATTTTTTTTTTTAATTTGCATCAATTAACTTATTGTGTTAATGTATGTGAATGAATAATTGAAAACATCATTCACTCGTGTGTTTACAAGTACAGTTCTGTTTAGTCCTAATCAATGTACCTGCTTCTTTTGTGTTTATCTTATTTAATAAGGTTATCTTAGTTCCAAAACATATCAGTATTTTATATACCTAATGATACATTTCAATTGTTCACACTTTTCATTTTTTTTTCAGTTCTTCGTCCTTCTTGCTGCCCTGATGGCCGTTGCCCTTGCAGCCCCCAATCCAGGACCGGCTCCAGCCCCGGTGGCAGCCCCAGAACCGGCTCCTAAACCACTCATCTACTCTGCTTACTCCTCCGTGGTCGCCCCCCCCCCCCCCATCCGTCTACAGCTCTTACATACCGGCTGCTGGATATTCAGCGATTTATGTGTAAAACTACACGTAGAAAGCTTTAAATGCCAAATTATCTTTCCAAACCCAAACTTGTCTTTCAATAATGCTTAAGTTTTCATTTCTGGTCAAATAAATTACTTTAATATGAATACAGTGTTGTTATTATTTATGTAAGTATACCCAAATAAATGTAAAAAATATAAAATATGTATAAAATAATAACATACTACTCACAAATATTAAGGGAGCATAAAAAAACTTAAAATAAGGCGATGGTTGTATTTAGATAAGAAAAAATCGTTCAGCCTTTGTGTACAAGAAACTAGTTTGAACTACTTACTCGTATCTATCAAGTCATACATTAATCTTGCATAAATGAGTGTTGTGGGTACCGAATTGTATAAATTAAAACGAGAATCACACCCTTTTTTTTTTGTTATTGTCAGCTTGTTTTCGTATATAAAGGTCTCGTAGGTCCTAGGATAAGCATTGTTTGATTCGCCAAGTCAGATAAGCTATTCAATATGTTCAAACTGGTAAGTGTTACATACACAGTACACACATGAAAAAAAATATGTATTAATTTTTATTTCTTGAGTATAATACAACCTACTTAATCTATTTAATTTTGTGGGCAAACGTTATTTCCATAATGTTAAATTGTCAGTTCTGAATTGAAGTGATGGTTGTTACTATTTTTTATAAGTATAATGAGTAAAAGTAAGAATACATTTTTTTTTCTAAATAATATAAGTATAAAGACCTTCTTTCAAAGATATTTTTGGAACTACGTGCTAGAAACTGTCTCATTACTTTAGTAGTATTTCATCTCTTTGATTTCGTACGCTTGAAAAACATTTGTTTCAAAAAATTTTTAGAGAATCGACTAGTAAATTGGACGATATACAAAAAATTGTTAGAAAATTACTTGAAATATCCCTGATTTGATTTTTTTTCTGATGTCCACTTTGGAACAATTCTGATGTTTAATAAAGTTTAATAAATGTATGACTTTTTTTCCAGTTGTTCGTTGTCCTTGCCGCCCTTCTCGCCATGGTTGCCGCAGGTCCGGCTCCAGTTCCCGTTGCCGCTCCCGAGCCCAAACCACAAATTTTCACTTCCTACGGATACGCCGCTCCATTTGCCCCATCAGTATACAGCTCTTACGTGCAATCTGTAGGATACCCTGCTGTCTATGTCTAAATGCTTTAATGCGTCTAAATGCTTTTCAAGGAAATGAAATTGGTTTTTAATTCACTTCTGTTGGTCGAATAAATCTTTTACAATACATTCTCTTTTATTTACTCATTTATCATAAAATAAAACTAATTATAAACATACGCGGCATTTACATATACTGGGCGACACAAGATCATGGTATACCCCGGCACACTGAAAATTACAAAATCATTTACAAGATATTTTAACGTTGGTAACCGTCGCATATTGGAAAAAATAGATTGAGGCAAACAAGTTATCAAAAGTACTGTGCTATATTGTGCATTTTTTTTAATGTCAAAAATTAACCCACAAAAAAAGTTATAACAAGAAAATGAATAGGGGTTGCTTGTTTCAGCCACAAGCTGGTGCAGAGGGAAAATGAAAATGTTACCACAAAATGTCTTTCTGTTAGTAAAAGACACACACCAAATCTCAAATTCTTACGTGATTCTGTCATTTTTAAGTAAAAGTGAATTCCATTGGATTTGTTTTGGAATTTTTTCAACTGCTTGAATGCAAAAAGGGACTATATGAGTTGCAATGGATTACAGTTTTTGACGAACTGTATCAAACTATATAGACTACAAACTTTCAAACTGATATTTAAGTTATTATCATACGAAAATTCGAAAGGAAATAGAATAAAAAAAGAGGCATAAAAGCTGTTATATTTATTGGAAAACTAAAAATGGCATTATTTATTGAATCAGTGGTAAATGGAGTTAAATGTTTTTAACTATTTGATCATTTAGTACAAAAAAATATGTGATAAACCTTTTCTGTCTAGAACTTCCAACGCACTCTTCACGCAGTATTAAATAAAGCAATAAGTTCAATATATGTATATTCCAAATATGGTATATTTGCTTTGTAATCTAAATAGTTTATTATTCTTTCATTATATTTTAGATTTAAATATTTTTATTTATTGTTTACTGGTATAGATTTATTTTTCACCGAAACAGTAGATTTACATTCACTGTGTCAATGGAAAACATATCTGATTTTTCTTTCCATACAGAAGATTCCAATCACAGCCCTACTTCAGGATAAAGGTATATTACATTCAAATCCAATTTAAAAAGTATGACCACTTTGATTAATGAAATTCCAAAAAAAATACAATTGAAAATTATTAAGTATGCTCTCAATATTTTAAAATATTGCAAAATATATTATAGTATAGCCAATACAATATTCCGAATAAGAGACATTATTACAGGAGAGGCCATAATTTGTACTCAATGAGGATGTTTCTCTTACAGGATGTAACACGTGTCTATAACCAAAAAAAGGATTCTTGTGGAGGGTCCTCAAACTAGTCTCCTTAGATCCTTAAACTACGTGATCTAGATATTCAATTTTTTTTTAATTTGCATCAATTAACTTATTGCGTTAATGTATGTGAATGAATAATGCAAACATGAATCACTCGTGTGTTTTTTTTTGTGTTAATATACATATGTACATATATACTGGTCGGAGTATATAAGACTCCCGAGTCTGTAAGTCTAGCATAGTTTGATTTTGTCAAGTCAAATAACAACTTCCCAAAATGATCAAATTCGTAAGTACAGTTCTGTTTAGTCCTATTCAATGTACCTGCTTCATTTGTTTTTATCTTATTTAATAAAATTCTATTTTGAAAATGTTCTAAAATGTGTGTAAATTTATGCAACTCTGAAATAATAGTAATCCTAGATATTATCATATTAACCACAAGTGCTTTAAAAGAAATTGTACTGCCAATATTTCACCATTCTTTTATTTTCTTTTGGTTCCAAAACATATTAATATTTTATATACCTAATAATACATTTCAATTGTTCACGCTTTTCACTTTTTTTTCAGTTCTTCGTCCTTCTTGCTGCCCTGATGGCCGTTGCCCTTGCAGCCCCCAATCCAGGACCGGCTCCAGCCCCAGTGGCTGCCCCAGAACCGGCTCCTAAACCACTCATCTACTCTGCTTACTCCTCCGTGGTCGCCCCATCCGTCTACAGCTCTTACATACCGGCTGCTGGATATTCAGCGATTTATGTGTAAAACTACACGTAGAAAGCTTTAAATGCCAAATTATCTCTCCAAACCCAAACTTGTCCTTCGATAATGTTTAAGTTTTTATTTCTGGTCAAATAAATTGCTTGAATATGAATACAGTGTTGTTATTATTTATGTAAGTATGCCCCAGTAAATGTAAAAAATATAAAATATGTATAAAATAATAATACACTACTCACAAAAAATTAAGGGAGCAAAAAAAATTAAATCTAAATAAAATGGTTGTATCGCGAATTTAAAGAAACCATTTTGAAGACTCCAGTACTGTGGTTTTCGGATCTGTAGGCCAATTTTTTAGAGGCCACGGTTTTAGCGCAATCCGAAGCACGGTTTTAGCGAAATAGCGCGAAAAAAATTCTTTTTTTCTCGCTCCACGGGCTCGGAATTTTTTTTTTTTCGGTTAAACGACCATATGGACCAGATAGCCTGTTTATTCAGCTTCAATTTTCTTTTTTTTATTGTTTGCTGTGTCCATTTGTCGCGGAGATATTCAAAATTGAACGAAAGAGTACCCTTTTGTCTTCAACCATCGATATCTCAGCAATCAATGATCGTACAGGAAACTGAAGGGCAATTTCGGAAAATGGAATACATTTCCTAGATAGAGCTATTGGGGGTACATTAAGGTGTAAACATCCCTGAAAGTCCTAGCCTCTCTGTCAATTTCTGCTAAGATGCAGTCGATTTACTAAAAGAAGGGAAAAAGTCACTTTTCTCAACTTTCTTCAAGTCGACATTGAGGGTGCGAAAAAAATTAAATGTCTTGACAGGATTTTATAGGAGTTTTATTCCAGTTTCCGAAACTACCCTTCAATTTCCTGTACGATCATTGGTTGCTGAGATATCGATGGTTGAAGACAAAAGGGTCCTTTTTCGTTCAATTTCGGATATCTCCGCGAGAAATGGGTGTAGCAAACGATTAAAAAAAGGAAATTGAAGCTGAATAAACAGGCTATCTTGTCCAAATAGCCGTTTAACCGAAAAAAAATTTTTCGAGTCCATGGAGCAAGAAAAAAAACACTAATAATTTGGAAAAATTGTTTCCGAATTATTTCTTTGGATTGCGCTAAAATCGTGGCTTCTAAAAAATTGGTATATCTACAATCAAAAAATCTACAGATCCGAAAACTAGAGTCTTGGAGCTTTAAAACGCTTTCTTTAAATTCGCGATACGACTGTTTTTCACTAAGATACAGCCTGTCAAAAATCGGTGAAAAAATAGATTTTTTTTGCTCCCTTAATTTTTGTAATTTATAAAAAAAAAGAAAATAGCCAAGTTTTTATTGTCGATGCTTTTAACTGAGAAAAAAAACAAATGTTAAGTGCAGTGCAAAATTGGTATCCTTAATTTTTTTTTTTTTTTTTTTTTCATATATTTTTTACATCCAAATAGACGTAGCAGTTATTAGCGAAAAAAAATTCAAAATTCTTTATTTACCAATGTTTCAAGCATTTGAAATAATCAAGCAAAGAAAAAGTTGTATGGTTACATAAACACAAATTAAAATATCGATACAACCAAAACAAAAGTCATCAAATCTGGGTATGAACGAGAGAGATGAAAATAGTTCTTCAACTTCCTGTTGAAGCTCGAAACAAAACATTGTTGTTAAACTTTTGACAAATGATTGTCCCATTTGCAAAATAAATAATAGTTGTCGCATAATGTAACAGCCTTGACAATTAAATAAGATTATAAACTTGGGATTAAGAATAGAAATACGTCTTTTTTGCTCAGCCAACTTTGATGACATTTTTTTGAATGGCTCATTCATCCAATTGTCTCTAGACAGACATTTTGATTGATACTTTTATGAGGCTCAGTCTAGAGAAAATGTGGAAACTATAACATGAAAATAATTGTCTATTGGTCATTTATACTTTAAATACCAGCTACGTCCTTTGGTGATTATGATTAGCGATAATCGTATTGGGTAGCGGCTTAAGTGACGTAATATCTTAAAACCTACGCCACTGGTGACGCTACGTTCGGCCACTCCCACTTTCTACAATTCCTATGACAATTGGTTCACTCATTGATTTACAATTTGCTAAGATCGAGGGAAGCTATGAATATAATGTATTCCCAATATTTTGTTAGGCATGTAAGTAGTGAATTAAGAGAAAATATGACGAGAAAAGAGGTAATATGGTGAGACTTTTGAATAAAATAAAACAGTCAGGTTAAATGCCTCTAATTTATTGTGCTAAGTTGGTAAATATTTCATATATCCGTTTTTACATTTTGTTTTTGTTACGAGAGTTCAAAGGTAGGTAACAGCAGGAACATAGCCGGCACTGTAGACAGAGGGGGCAACGAGGGTGGATCCTAAGGGCGAGTATAGGGATACCAGGGGTTTAGGACCTGGAGCTGGTCCTGGGGCTGCTAAAGCTAAGGCCAAAACGGTGGCAAGGACGACGAACAACTGAAAAAAAAGAGATAAGGGCTATAAAAAATCATCATCTGAGATGGGTTAAATGCATTTTTAAGTTAAGATATAAAAAATCGAGTCTGGTGCTAGAACAACATATACAGGGTTAGTAAGAAATCCCGGAATGGTAGAATAACTTTGTAATTAGAGATTATTTATTTAATTAGTATGCATGTATACTCCAAAAAAAGTTATGATATTTCAAGGTAGCAACAATAGAATACGTAGGAGTTTTTTACATGATAAACATCATAGGACCATTTTTCGTAACTGGAAATTTGAATGATGATGGCTATTTTTTATTGAGGAAAGAAATTGTATTAGCACTTAATACTTTAACAATATCACTGAAATCGGGGAGTTTGCTAAAAAATTTCCAACTTATATATCATTAGCCTCAAAAGTAAAACTAAAAAGTACCAATTCAAAATAATATTAATAAAAATATATATTTTTCAAAATGTACTCACCAGTTTGAACATTTTGTATAGCGGTGATTGTTAGATTTTGTCACAAAATCGAATGATACAATGTTATTAAAACACCCCACTTTATATACCTGTACGCTGACTGATGAAACAAACAAAAAAGTTGGGTGGAACCTAATTTGGTACCTGATACAAATACATATTTATTAATGCATTAATGCATAATAAAAAAGTCGACACCGAAAACTAATTTGAATTTGTTATTTTGTGTTGTCCGGGATATTCTTTTTTTTAGTGTAAGGGTAAAAACCAGTCTTAAGGATGTAGGGGGGCATGACGCAAAATTATGCAGATATGAAGGTACTACAAAAACATTGAGAGAAATTTATTCGAAAATTCAGTATTTATAGAGATGAATATTTGCCAAAATAAAGTTATTATTACTACCTACGTAAATAGCACACTAATTAAGAGGGGTAAAAAACAGGAAACTAAATTGTATTTAAATTGATTTTTTAAAAAAGCTATTAGATGTTATTCACACAATGTATTCAATGTAACAATACGAATAATTTTAAATTGTATCATATTGAAACTAACGCACTACATATAGCAAGTCAGGTAATTAACGGACAACCCTTTAACTACTGATTGGGGACGTCAAATCCATTCAGAAAGTGGTTTCGTGTCTAAAGAAGATCCCATGGTTTTCGAGATTTTGGGAAGTCCGTTCAATACCTGATTTGGTTGAAGAAGCATGTACAGAATACCTTATTTTTGTCCACAGACACCCTATTTCCTTTACCCTTCATGGATGGTGAAAGTCATAGGACTTTTATTAGACTCAAAGTTCATTTTCTGTTTGAGATCCTCTATCAGCAGTTAAAGGGTTGTCCATTATTTACTGGACACCCAGTATTTCTTCACAGAAAACGAATACATTCCAAGCGACAGTTATTCATTTTCCTCTTATTTTGATTATTTTCTTTAAGCGAACGCATGGAAATGCGTAGGTGTCACTGACCTCGAAGAAATTGAATAGGCAGGTACATCGCACAGCCTATGTTTTATTCCACCAGCAGTGCTATAATTCAAAGCAACAACGGAAAAGCAAAAGTAGACGTTTCAATTTACGCAGCTGTCTACAAAGTATGCCTTACGCGCGTTTGGTCAAAGGGTTGCCCTGCAACGTATACCAATATTATTCCGAGGGTGCTTTCTATGGTGAATGTTTCCTCTTTTTTTATTACATCTAAATATGGAATAAAAAAAATACTGAAGCCCCGATGTAAACTACTGGAACAAAGTGGGGCAATAAAATTCTTATTTTGGGAAGTACAAATAGCTATAGATACCTATAACTGTATACAAAATAATGTTACGAATGTGTAAACGATCCATTATTAATGCGCCTAACGTCGAATATATATACATATACAGTTTGTGTAAAGCCGACATTGGCCACTTGTGAAAACGGACAAATGCTACACTTCTCGTTCTAACAACAAGCAAAAGTGGTGAGAGGACCGGTCTTATTTCCTCACTACCTTCGATGCGCTTACAGTTGCTTCTTATCTGTCGTCTCACTTCTGTTTGTCCTTTTTCATAACTGGCCGATGTCGGCTTTACACACACGGTATAACTATAATAAACTATCCTATGCATTTATTTTTTGTGTGCTCCGATTACACAGGAGGTGGCTTGAGAAAACAAGATGGAAGTTTACACATTTATCAATTCCCCAGTGTGTGTAGTGTTGTGGACAACTGAGTTTCCGTTAATATTATATACTTTTTCATATTGTCCATAATTACAAAAATAATGATCAAATCGTGAGAAGTTCATTGTTTTCCACTTTTGGGAGCAGAATATTTTTAGTTTTGGTTAAAAAGGCGGCGATACCTTAAATATAAACAAATATGTCTGCCCAAAATGTATTTTTAAATGTAACCAATAAGAGGAGACAATAAATAACATGAACACTTAGGCCAGTTTTTCTTTTAGCAAATTTAGATACCATTTTTTAAATGAATTAATTCTTAACTTCTATTATCTGTTCATTCGTCACCTCAAAGATTTAGAGCAAAATATAGGGTGGCGCATAAGTCCCATTATGATTGAAATAGAATTGGCCACAAAGCAAAAACGAATTTATTCACAACCTTATAATGAGCGATGAAGCTCATTTCCACTTAAACGGTCATGTGAAAAGCAAAACTGCAGGATATGGGGCACGGAAAATCCAAGAGCCATTGTTCAACATGAAATGCACCCTGTTAGGTGTACAGTATGGTGTGGTGTAACCTCGGAAAGGATTATTGGGCCATACTTCTTTGAAAATGGTGAAGGAGATACGGTTAATGTGGACAGCGTCCAATACCGGGCCATGATTGAAAGATTTTTAAGGTAAGAGGTAGAAAACCGTCCAGCGATGTGGTTCCAACAGGATGGAGCCACTGCTCACACAGCTCGACAGACTATGGCTCTCCTAAGAGAAATTTTCGACGATCGAATAATTTCGCGATTTTCCAATTTTAACTGGCCTGTCCGTTCGCCCGATTTAACGGCCCCTGTCTTTTTTCTATGGGGTTACCTAAAAGGTAAGGTTTATGCAAATAAACCAAGAACCATACAACAGCTTAAAGCCAATATTTGAGATGAAATTCGGGTGTTGGGACCTGAAAGAGCACGTCAAGTCGATACTGAAAATGGTCTCCATTTATTTGGTCTTTTCAAAGTTTATCTTGTAGTTTTTTAAAGGGCTAACTAATATCGGCCATAACTAAACAAAACAACACCTGCACTATAGGCGTAAAGAAGACCATTATATACTTACATTTATGTAAATTCGTATGAAACAATACTCAACATTCATTCCGTGCAATCTGCGTACATTCTACCTAAAGGCTGCCCTACATGTTAGTTAATTGTAGACGCAATTGAATTATTTTCTTCTATGATGTGCGTCAAATACAATTTTAAATTCAAATCGTTGCAAGTTTGCTTTATACACCTTTATTTGCTTTGTAGCCTAATGTTTTTTTTTATTGCATCCATTGTAAGGCAGACTGGGGGTAGTTTGCTACTGGCTAGTTTTTTATTAATAAGGCTTCGTTTCTTCCATCTTTAGATATATGTATAATAATATATATAATTGTATATAAGCTTTCAGAATCTGATTTTTAGAATTTATAAATTTCTTGTCACTAGACTTTCAGTCGACCAAGTTTAATACGTTTTTTTAGTAGCTTGATATTTTAGATCTGTGTTTCAACCTACCTTTTCGTTTTGCAAGGCTCTTGTTTCCTAAACGGTTGACAATCTTCTCTCCACATTATAGATTTTCTGCGCATGCAAAGCCACCCTAACGATTGCGCAATTCGTCGGATCTGAGATAAGAGGATAATGTCCTTTGTCTCTCTAACAAGCCGCTTGTCTACCTGGAATGTTACGCAACACCCAATCGTCGTTCCAATCAATTGTTCGATTGAACAATATGATCATTATAACGACTAATTAACTAGACATGTCCTCTCACTAATGACATATTGTATACGGAGTTTTTAAAGGCAATGCAATTATTCAGCAAATTGGAGGCATCGCAACAACAATATTATATTTTCTAGGTCAGACTCGGATCATCAACCTCAGGACGACTAGATCGTTTTAAGTTTCAGAGAGGATGTAATAAAAAACAAAAAGGCAAGAAAAAGATGAAGGGTTTATTAAAATTTGAGTTAAAAATAAATATTGCAATAAACAAAACTTTAAATTCAGATAAGGCTGACACGTTTTATTTTTTCATTCAATATTGAACATTTTACAATTGGAATTTACATTTAAAATGCCGAATAACAAAAACAAATTTAACACTACATTTTGGAAAAATTTCCGATTATAAGCAAAGTTCTGTAAGAGGATTTGTCGTATATGACTATCACATCGAATAGGTTACCTAATTAATTATTCCAATCTCAGCAATGCCATTTTCCTCGTCGACATTTCTGTGACCTGTTCAGTTGCACTTCTAATATCTCTGACGCTAATTGCGTTCCTGTTACCGTCAACACCAAATCGGTCAGCGAACGTTGCAGGTCCAGTATTTCCCAGGCTAGAACCTCCACCAAGTCCATTTGCTCCACCCAATCCGCCACCTATTCCAAATCCATTAGTTCCTTGTCCACCGTTTCCCCCATTCACGTCACCGAAGCCACCACCCAAGCCTTGGCCAGGTCGTCCACCAGCTCCTCCACTACCACCCCCAAAGCCACCTCCTTGTCCACCAACTCCTCCCCCAAAATTACCTCCAAGTCCTTGTCCGCCAAGTCCTCCTGCAACTCCTTGTCCATCAGTTCCTCCCCCAAAACCACCTCCAACTCCTTGTCCACCAGCTACTATCCCAAAATTACCTCCAAGTCCTTGTCCGCCAGGTCTTCCTTCAACTCCTTGTCCACCAGTTCCTCCCCCAAAACCACCTCCAACTCCTTGTCCACCAGTTCCTCCTCCTAAACCACCTCCAACTCCTTGTCCACCAACTCCTCCCCCAAAATTACCTGCAAGTCCTTGTCCGCCAAGTCCTCCTGCAACTCCTTGTCCATCAGTTCCTCCCCCAAAACCACCTCCAACTCCTTGTCCACCAGCTACTATCCCAAAATTACCTCCAAGTCCTTGTCCGCCAGGTCTTCCTGCAACTCCTTGTCCACCAGTTCCTCCCCCAAAACCACCTCCAACTCCTTGCCCACCAAGTCCTCCTTCAACTCCTTGACCTTCAGCTCCTCCCCCCAAAACCACCTCCAATTCCTGGTCCACCAGCTCCTCCTCCGAAACCACCTCCAACTCCTTCTACACCGATTTCTCCACTTTCTGCTCCAAATCCACCATCATCAAATCCTTGGCCTCCCATTCCTCCATTTATAACAAATTCATACTCGTTGTCATAATCGCCTCCAAATACCCCACTTGCTCATGAGCAGGATATGGATGAAAATAATCAAATGGTCCACCGATCATGTAAGGTTGAACTGGCGCAGTAATGGAGAGAACAAAGAGAAGGCCAGCAGCAGTCTGAAAAGTAACATTTTATTTCCTAGTGGGTTTCATAAGTGAAAGTAGAAATACATGTTTACTTACTCATGTGGTAAATATTTTCTTAAAAGTTGATTATTTTAGGATGTTTTTTGTAGTATGATTAATTAATTAACCTTTGTCGTTTTATTCACACAACATTGTATATGAATAATTATATTATGACAAGGAAGCAAATTGAAAATTAAAATAAAACAACTCTTAATATTCATTAGATACCAAAAAATAATGATTTTAATATTTACTATTCAGGTTTTTACCTTAAGACCTTAAATATGTCCAAACCTACAGTGTGTAGGCATGGTGAAATTTCTTTTCTTACGCAGAAAAAATAAAATAAAAGTTCGTTATTCTTACGCATTTTTTAGATAACTTACCAATTTCGACATCTTTAAATTTATTTTGCCTTAAACTTCGGTGTACCTACTAAGGCTGATTTACTTCTGGCACCAGTTAATAATGAATAATGTTTATATACTTTTTGGGTTACCAGACAGTGTAGTAAACATTTAAATGGTTATATTATCGTAAGTAATTTAAGTCAAATTAGTTTTGGGTTTTATCGAGGAAAGAACACATTTTTATGAACCTGTTGGTTTTTGAGAAATTACTGGTACTGATTTATAATTAAGTTTATTACATAGGGTTTTACCATTCAGAGCTTTAGTTTTATGTTGTTCTAGGGACTGTTTACGGAAAAAAACTAATACACACTCAAGTTATCACTTTTTAACACAACAAATCAAATTTTCACCATTATCGCAGTTTTCAGTTCTGTTTAATGACCTTTGGGTAATTTATTTATTATTTGTTTACACTAATTATTTTTATTAAACAAAAGTAGCTAAGTAGCTAAATGGGTTTCCCCTTCGGAAACTTGTTAGCATAATATTTTCCTTGGCAGGTAGTATTAAGGCTTGTTACACACTTATTTTGCATGATATATATACACGTATTCCGCATGAAAAGTTAAAACTTATATAAATCAATTATTATATAAATACACTGTTTTCAAATTTCACAGGTTGTGTTTAACATTCTACATGTGTTTTACATGTGCTCTATAACAATTTTTTTTACTGTCAAAATAATATTAACACTGAGTGTTGTGTCATAATTAAGTACAGTAGCGTCTTTGCAAACAAATTCATTCTTTCAAACACTTTCTAAAATTGAAGAATAAAAACTACAAGACATAGATTTTTGTTTTTTCCATTTCGAATATATGTATGTAGATACATAGAAGCCTATATAGAAGAAATGTAGAAGCCTAATCAGTTGTCTGAGGCATATATACAAATGTTTCATTGTAAATTAGGAATATATGCAGGACTAATGATCAATTGATATAAATTGGGATTTGCACAAAAAAAGATAATAAAAAAGCAAATAACAATATACGTAATTAAAATAAGATAAGTAATAAAAATGAACGTCATTTCAGGATTTGATCACAAAAACTAGATTTTACAGTGTGTTTACCAGTTATCTGTATAAGAGCACTATTCCATTTTTTGATACATATCTTGATTTTTTTTTGACCACTCGCAATAAAACTATGACGTCATCGACTTCCGATGTAAGAATTTGTCAGTAGCTCATTCGCCTTATTTAAAAATCCTGGAGTGGGTACTGAAATCTTCGGCGTAGAAACAAAAAACTGGAGTTTTCAGAATTATTTCAAAATAAAATTTTATAATATCACAATTTTACGTTCATAACTAACTGTCTTTCCAAACGTGGATCCTTCTTCAATTTTCTACTTATATTATTTTTTTATACCTGTTTGTTGTAATTTTCTTTTATTCCGACAATCTTTACAACTTATTTCGTATATTCCTGACATTTTCGTTATTGTTGGTTTTGTCTTTGGGATTACCCAAAAGCGTCTGTAGTTTATTTTTAGAATTATAAACCAAATTGATATTAATATTTTTAAAAATTTTATCTAGTCCGCGGGTGAATTTAGGTTCATATGGTAACGAAGCAAATTTCTAATTGTCAGTATCTCTACGAAAAGTCGTGGAATTGTACAGGGTTCTCTTAAATTTATGCTTCCTTAACTTATCTATTAAATGGACTGAATAACCGTTACTCTTAGCTATATTCTTAATTAATTGTTTCTCATGTTCAAACCTCTCTTTACTGAGGGGGAAATTTAACAAACGGTGAATTAGAAAATTAAAACTTGCCATTTTATGTTGAAAAGGGTGGTGTGAATCGTTGGGAATATATCTAAGAGTCGCGGTTTCTTTCCTATATACATCAAACTCTAACTTATTTTCACTATTACATACATCTATAAATGGTAGCTGTTCGTGGAAAACGTCCAGTTTTTTTTTTTTTTTATTTAAGAATGTCAAAATTTGTTACGTCTCTGTCTACGCTGTATAGTTTAAAGATTTAAATTAGTCTTTCTTATTTTTGTCTGATTTCTAGTGAATTTTGTTTTTAACCTTTATTTTTCTTAAAGTTTATTATCTGACCCACCAAATTTGCCTTACTGTACATGAAAAAAAGTGCTATCATAAAAAAATACATATCTATGACGTCATAGCCTTGGGTGGCCAAAAAAAATCATGACCTCTATCAAAGAATAGCAATTCATATGTAAACTACTATTTACGAAAACACTGTATAAGGAAACAAAAGAAAGAGATACATAAGTATAATTATTTATGATTAACTTTAAAGTCTTTTTTTTCAAGAATTAAACCCTTCGATTGCCAAAAACACGTCGGACAATTCTACTTTTATAAGTCCGTTCATATTTCATACGAGTTGTGTGTTCTTCAAATCTGGTGAAAGCTGATGTTTTCGTTTGCCCTATGTTTCGTTTTCTCTGCCGTTGATCGAGATAGGTAAGCAGAAATGAAATAGAAGAATATATTATGCAATGATGATTTTATTAGACGGTAACACAGTAAGACACAGAGCGATTAATAACCGTGGAGACCTACGGCGGTGTGCACCGGGTTGATCAGGTCGGCGGCTGTCTCCAAACCAACGGACACTGGCTTGGCTATGGGGGAGATTATAGCTGCGCCTGCTTTACCGACGGAGTCAGCAGTCTGGGCGGCCAGGTTTAGACCGGCGTCGACCACGGTTTTGAAGATGCCTCCAACATTGGGCCTCACGGCGTTGGTCAGATCACCGGGGCGCGCGGCGGCGATGGCGACCAAGAGGGCGATCAGGAGCAACTGAAAGAATAAAAAAAACAAACGGAAAATTAGACATTTTTTAGGGATTGTGTCGCTGAGTTCGAGGACGCTTCGCCTTCATTTTAAAAGATTATAATATAGGGAGAGCCATCAGACGGTTTCTTTTTAAAATTGCTAGTAAAACTATATCGTTGGATATTTTAAATGATTGTTGCTTTATCCTAGAAAGTATGCTTTCCCATTATTCTTGAAAAACAATTTCAGTTAAATGGCTGCCGCGGCTGGCTTGGTGGCAGTTCATTGTTTTCACCCAATTTTGCAGTATATTTTCGATTATTTGTGGCTCTATTGCACGAATAACTCGATTGATGTTTTACTTCAGTGCGTCAATTGTTTATGGATCATTGGAGTAACAACGGTCCTTAACATGTCCCCATAAAAAATAGTTCAACGGTGTTAAATCGCAGCTGAGCGATGGCCAATTAATGTCTCCAAAACGGCTGATAATATGGTTACCAAATTTAATGTGCAAAAAATCGATTGTTTCACGGCTTGTGTGACACGTTACTCCATCCTGCTGGAACCAAAGTTCGTCCAAGTCCAAATCGTTGAAGCGCGGCCACATAAAATCGGTTAACATGTCTCTCTAACGCATTCCATTTACTGTAACGCTGTTATCATCCAAAATCCACACCAAACAGTCACTCTTGCAGGATACATTAGCTTCTCTATGACGACGTGTAGATTTTCGGAACCCCAAATCCCACAGTTCTGTTTATTAAGATGTCCTCCAAGATGAAAATGAGTTTCGTCCGAAAAAATGATTTTTCGATTGAATTCGACCTAATTTTCAAACTCATTTAAAGCCCACACGGAGAAGCGATAACAAAGTGGATGGTCATTTTCTTTTACCTCTTTCCTTTCACCTTTATCCGAGTCTTTATGCAATATTCTCCTCAGAGAAGTGCGACTGACATTAAGTTGTTGTGCTCTGTGACGAGTTGAGGTTCTTGGGTTTTAACTCACATTTTGGGCAACAGCAGTAATTCTTTCAGCTGTGCGCACCGGACGAGCACGTGGATGACTTCTGACTAGCATGCTTATAGAAGCATGCCAATTTCACGAACTTTCCTTAAGAACTTTCTTACATCAGGTGCTGATGGAGCTTCATTTCGGCCAAAAATGGTTCTCAATTTTCTCACTGTTTCTGCAACACAACATTCACTTTGGAAATAATTTTTCAATATTTCCCAACGTTGTTCAAGTGTAAAACGATCCATTTCTTACTGCGGAGGTTAGACACCACATATTTGTCGAATGTCAAGATCGTCAGTGTCGATAATGTAGAAATAACACTCAGTTTAAAAAAAAACCAATAGATGGTCCACCCTTTCATCAGTCGGTAAAGAATACAGTAACTGTTACATACGTGTACATGTATGGCCCACGTTAACTTAGTGATAGCAAATATCAATAGTTAAAAGATTTGGCGGTGAGAAGTCTAAAAGATTTTTTTATTTGTAGGTTTATTTATGTCATATATTTAAAGAAGTTTTGTGTTACTCAAAAAGTGTAGCCTCCTAGTTTATACCAAAAAATCATACGATTTATTAGTGTAAATGGGGAGTTGCAAAACACAACACCATACCAATTAAATCAGACAAAATATTCACCCCGTTCAAACTGCATTCGTACAGGTAATTTAATTAGCTGTTAGAGAAATAAGAATCTTACCAATTTGAACATCTTGGTGAGTGGAGGTGGCTTTCAAGGCTTTCTTGAAGAAGTTGATAGTTGGAATATGATTTTCAATTTTGAGGCACAGCTTTTATACTAACGGTAATGAGAAATTTAGTCGTGCTAATTGTCAATTAATATGGCGGCTATAGTTACAATAATTACTTCATTAAAAGTAGATTACTAATAAATTTCAGAGACTGTAGGGACACAAATGGGAAAAAGAACAATTTCGTGCAACACAGCGTTCCGCATACGTAAAGTTAAAAATATGTATATATGTCAGCTAGAGCAAAATCTCCTAATTATGCGAAAATGTTATAATTTTCTTAAAAGCAAGATTATTTTTCTATCCTTGATGGATAAAAATAAATATATACCACACTTTAAAGGATATTATAATTTGGTTTTATGTATGTTTCTTTACCCATTTTTTAAGGCACACTTAGGACTTAGACTATTACGATTTCAAGCACTCAATCACAAGATACGTATATATTTTCATTATCAGAATTATATGATTAAAATCAGTAAAATATTAAGTGTTTAAATAAAAAAGACCCCGCTGTTATTTCATTATTTTATTTTTGCAAAAGAATTATTAACAATAAGTAGCCACATGACTTAAAAAAACATATCACCATAAAATTATTACGCATATTATAAATTTCAATAACTATTTTAAATAGTTCATAATATTTTCCACCCCCAGAATAACTTTTAAAACAAAACTATCAAAAGTAGGTATTTTTCTCAATACTCTCAAAAACATATTCCGTAATAAGAAAAGACAATATAGAAAAATAATTCTTAATTTAAAATATATTTTTAAAGCTTCTATAAAGATTGCGTTCACATTTTACATAGGTCCATTACTTTGATAGTTTTTTGTTAAAACACAGAAATATTTGAACACAATTAATTAATGAAGAAATAATACAGGTATGTGGATAATTTAGGTAACTTTCATCTGTCTTTTTCATTTTTTATGTCACTTATAATGAGCCATCAAAAAAAGTCATTAAACCTAGTTATGAACGAGAGAGAAGGAAATAGCGGTTATGTCGAAGCTCAACTTTGTTGTAGTCAAACTTTTGCTGTCACAATTGAATCGATCTTTTCAAAAACTGCACGAGTTCTGAATTTTATAGGAGAAGGAAAAAACTGTATTTTAAAAAAAGTTGTAGAGCAGTTGACATATGAACATTTAGGAGTGTGTAATAGACAGTTATCGAACACTCACATAGGAAATGGAAGTTCGGAAGTACATATAAGCCTATTTTTTTTATTTATTTTTTTACTATGGACATACATACTTTGTTTTTGCAAAGAACTAGCTTTGATTCCAAATTTTTGAGGTATATTATGGTCAGAAGTTAAAGAAGTGCCATCATTTTACTCAAAGTAGTTTATTTAAAACTAAAATATTACATTAAAAAGGTTTAAACAAAAATTATGGAACAAAATCAAATTATAATAATAATAATCATACTCACCCTATAATTACTAAGAGTAACCCCAGAGGTCCTCTCAGGGATCTGTGCGGGGAAGGGGTGGCTATTATTATTATTTGCCACGGCGCACTGGGAGCGACTTAAGATTATTTCGGTAACGCATTTGTTTTACAGTTCTGAGGAAACCCCGAAAACTCAGAACATTACCAATTCGCCATCAAACTAGATCATGTCGTTTGATTTCATGTCTTCTAGGATGCTACTTTGGACCTGTCTAATATTTTCCAGTTTCTTTGGGTTGATGGGCACCTTACCGTTTTGATAAACATTGGTAGATGGTAACGATATAGGATTTAAATTTTTTGATAAACTGAAAGTGTTAGTATTCAAGCCATCAATAAAATCGCTAGTTTTAACCACTCCTTTCTGACTGGTGTTGTATTCAAAAGAAATAAACGTTATTTTACTGGGGAGAAAGTTATTTTTTGGTTTTTGGGTACTTTACGTCCAAAAGACTCGTTAGATATACAGTTTCATTTATAATGTGTTGGCCACCAAGTATCACAATCTAGTATCTGATTACCCTACCTGTATATTTCGATAGGAAACCATCGGTAGAACAATTATTAGAACAATTGATTCCGTGGAAAAACTTACTTTTGAAAAAAAAATTGACTCGTGCTGTTTTTTAAATGAGGGATTGAATTGTAAAATAAGCAATGACTGTCACATAATGTAACAGCCCTGGCCATTACATAAGGTTTTAAATTTAAGATTCTTAAAAAAAATAAGTATTTTTTTTTAATTTGGCCAACTTTGATGATTTTTTTTTTTTGGATGGTTCGATAATTAAAACTAGTTTTGGTTGTACTACATTAATCTTTTTTTATTTTCCCATATATTTCTTTGGAGAAAACTACTTTAAAATGTTCTCGCAATAACAGTTCATTACTAATGACATTAATATTCATCCTACCATTTCTCCGAAGGGTAATGCCAGAGGTGCTCTCTAAGATATGTGCGGAGAAGGGGTGGTTATTATTATTATTAGCTTTATAAGTAAAAATAAGATGTTTTGTAATGTTTGTAATTTTATTAAAAAGTAACACAGTTCGTTTGTGATGGAGCAATTCTTAATGTAAAAATAATGATTTTAAGATGTTTTTTTTTAATGTTCGTTATGAATTTCTCCTTGAATTCCTGTAGCCGGATTTTTTATTGTCATTCCCAATATTTTATTATTTTAATTTAAAAACGTATTTTTTTTTGGAAAATATGGGTTTTTCCAATGAAAATCAGTGTCAAGGTTTCAAATGTATAAACATTTGTGACCTTTTATTTTTGAAATTTAATTTTTTTACAAATTGCCAAATCATTTGTCATATGATATTTACCGGTTCCTTTTTTTATTGTTGACAGCTGCCAAATTAACTGTCAAATTACTTAAGATGCCATTTATTTATTAGTTTCAATTTCAATACTTTTAAAGTGATTAATTTCTAAGGATTTATCATTTTCTAAGGATTTAAGGAACACGGGCAAAGAATCAACATCAAACATATTATGTTAGATGACAAGCTATCAAAATATCTGTCAAAATAAAAAATAAGCATGTGTATCCATGCTTATTACAAATGCATTATTACAAAATATTCAAAGTTTACTCACAAAAAAGGATATAGAACTTGATTTAATATAAATTAGTTCCCCAATTGATATTTATTTAATCTTTATAGTATTGGCAGTTGTCAATTTTTCAGTAAACTCAATGAACTATTTATTAAAAAGATTTAAAATTTAACTAGCTAAAATATTCATTTTCTATATAGGTATACAGAGGATACTTGTTAAGAAATTAAAAATAAATATACTAGCTTAGTTGGCACCTGTCAAAATTTTTGTGAAATGTCAAAGTAAGCATCTTAAATCATCATAAAATATTCCAACGTTTTTAATAAGAAATATATTTAAAACTTCCTATACATGTTAAGGAATTTGATACTATTAAATGGAAACTGCAAAACTTTACATTAAGTTGTATCCTTGGTACCCAATGCCTTCTTCATATCATGCGCTCTTAATCCATGTCATCTAACATAATATATTTGATATTCATTCCTGACCCAGTGCTCCTTTAATCGTTAGAAAATGAACTACATATTAAGATCTTTAAGTATTGAAAATAATAAACAAATGGCATCTTAAGTAATTTGACAGTTATTTTGACAGCTGTCATATTTAAGTTTTGGTAAAAATTACATAAATAGAAAGTTTTAGTCTGTTATATGAATTTTCTTTAAATTGATTACATTTTTTTTTGTATAACTTTTTTTTTCTTGTACCCAGTACGTAAAGAGGCCGAAGCAACGAGAATTATTCAATGTTAGTATTTGTGTAATTAAATAAATATATCATTGTTATATAAATATATCAGTTTTCATATTGAAAAGGTCTAAGTATTAGGCTTTACTTGTTAGGTACTATTTAAACTTTCCCAAAAATATCAATTCTTTTTTTTCCTTATTCCCACAATAAAAAAAAATAGACGAAGTTTCTTTAAAGAATTTTTCTTCTACAAAAAATATTTTGTCAGGTTATGTAGCGACACATATTTAAACAACGCTTTACAATAATTTTTCAATATTTCTTAAATGTGGCGTGTTAATTTTCGTCAGGCGATTTCCAAGAGCTCCGAGAGGCGCTTGATTCGCCGCTTCCATCGTGTTGTTGGAAACCAGCAGTCCTTCTTTGAAAGGGCGGGCGAGTGGGGCACCAATTGCATCGATCACTTGCTTGGCAGATTCCGCTACCTGGGCGCCAAAGTCGAGTGCTGCCTGGATCACGGTGGAAAAAATGCTATGTAAGTTGGGTTTTTCGGCAATGGCCAGTAAATCGTCGTTGGGGCGAGCACAGACGGCCATAGTGATCACTAGAATGACGAGAATGATCTAAAAAACAAGATAAAAAAACTTTTTATATAAGTTTTAACATACGAGGTGTATAAATTATGCATTGAGACCGGTTTTTTATTTTTTTTTTATTCCAATATAATTACAATTCAGTATTGTCTCCTTCAAACTAACTTTCCTGGGAAGCCACACAGCGCTGGAGACGGTTCTTCCGTTCCTCATAGCAGTGCTGGAACTCATATACTGGAATAGCCTCCAGCTGGTCGATTACAACCGTTTGAATGTTTTCTATGGTCCCAAAATGACGCCCCTTATGATGATTTTTCAATCTCGGGGAAGAGAAAAAAGTCACAAGGACTCAAGTCAGGCGAATAAGGAGGCTGAGGAGCCACAGGAATGTTTTTACTGGCTAAAATCTCGTTTACTGAAATGATTGTGTGACAAGGCGCATTGTCGTAACCATGACAGTCCAGTTGTTCTTGAAGTCTGGTCTCACACGTATGACCATTTTTCGTTTTTCAAGAACCTCTCTGTAAAAGTTTACTGTTTGGCCTGGAGGCACAACCTCTTTGTGGATAATTCTCTGGCTATCAAAAAAGCAAACCAGCGTGTTTTGCTCATCATTGCTTTTTTGGGTCTTGGAGAGCTTGAAGTGTGCCATTCCATGTTTTGATGATTGGTTTCCAGGTAGTACTCAAACACCCAATTGTAATCACCAGTAATGACGCGTTCCATAAAATGGGTACCTTTTTTTTCAGTAAATTCCAAAAAGTCAAGACACCTTCCTCACCTGATGTCCTTTTGTTTCTGTTTTTTTGGAACCATAGTAGATATTTCTCATTGAAATTTGATGAACAGTGGTGTGATTCAAAGTCAACTCTTGCCCAATCATTTTTGTCGTTAACCGAAAATCTGAACGCACAAGATCAAATATTCTACTGACATTTTCATTGGTTCTTGAAGATGAAGGCATTCCGCTGCATGGTTCACATTCAATCGACTTTCTTCCTTCTGAGAATGCCTTGAACCACCGAAAAAACTGAATTCTTGAAAAAACACTGTCTCTGTAGGCGTGTTGAAGTTTTGCAAAAGTATCCGTTGCGCTGTGTCCATGTCTGAAGCAAAACCTGATAGCACATCGTTGCTCAATATTATTGTCGATCATTTTTAAAACGCACTAGAAGAAAAGGTTTACTAAAACAGTCACAAAAAACAAACAAATGACTCTAACAATTTCAAACTGATTTACACATCTCCACAGTGTTGCTAGATCGGGCGCTACGTTGCCTGTCTCATTACTTAATTTACACACCTCGAATATTTATTACTTTTTAGTGTTCCACATTTATTGTATTTACTTTATCTTGCAGCGGGGGGAAGGGGTAGTAAAATTATTCATATATTTGTTTATTACGTCTACACTAATCAATAAATTCAAAACTCTAACTTTTTTTAAACTCTAACTTATTTTAAACTCATTTATTTATGATATTTTACTGGTTATGTACAAACACTAACATTTTTTTTTATTACATCAACAAAGCATCAACCTGTTTCCACATTTTAATGTTTATTTGACATAGAAAAGTTTAACTTTTTCCTTCAATAAGATGTATAATCATTGTATTTATTAATTAAATGTTCACTAGAAAATAATGATGAAACGAATTTAGCCAATTAAAATACAATTTGTGACAATAATTTTCTTACCGATTTGGACATCTTTAAGTTCCTATTGCAAGGGAAATCACAAAAGTTGAAACTAGAAGATACTTTCATACTGATACCCTAATTGTATTCGACAAATGTCGCACCAGAAAAGGTACATTAAATACCTATTACAAATGTAGAGTGGAAGTCAGACAGGTAGGTAGTTAGTTTTCAGAAAGTAGCATATAAAGAAATTCCTATCATTGAGTATAAAAAAACATGTCTATGTTTTTTTTTACCAAATGGCTCAGTTAATCAAATAGATAGTCTGAAGATTTCCATTTAATATGAACTTCAAGGACTTTGGAAAGGATATAATATTTTCGGAGTAATTCACGAGTTTTCGAAAACATCAAATTTTTACTCATTTAAAATTTTACAAGCTGTAATACCAACACAGAATTTCACAAACTATAATACTATTAGAAGCAAAAAATAGGACAATATCAGCTGTGAGTAGGAAACACAATATGTATTAGATAATTCTGAGAATTCTGATCTCCATTTAGCTAAAGAAATATTCTATAACTTTCCAATATACCTATAAAAACACAGAATCAGGTTAAGTACAAGTGGAAAAGTCAGCTTACAAATGTACATACATAGTTATTTAAAATATGAATGGTTTCAAAATGTCATTGAAACCGGTTTACAAGAGAATAAATATTTAAATTAGAGTAAAAACCGTATTTCTTCTCACACCTTTCTTAAAAGAGGTCTGCTCACTGCAAACTAAACAACTTTACGACCAGTTTATCGATATATGGTACCTCTGTACTTTGTCTATATTTTAGCCTAATTATGCATAATCAATCATTTATCTAGTGGCCACAAATCAGCAGATGTAATACGAAATACTGCCTATGTTCACATCTCTTTGAACCGTAACGTACATTGTGCTAAGTCGGATAATAATTTGGTTGGCCTTCCACTTAGTACTTAGTATTACAAATAATTAAAAATACGAGTATTGGGAGCATGCGAGCAAATTGGAATTTATTTATATAAGAATATTACAGTGTCAATGGCTTTTTGTACTCCAACACAGAAAAAGAAATATTCACAACCCATTTTCAGAATGTCTTCAGAATCGTCTAGCTGTTTGAAGTATTTAATTTCCGCTAAGTCCTGCTGCATTATTGACGGGGTTTATGAAGTCCGCAGCCGTCTGCAATCCTGCGGTTATGGGCTTGGCAATGGGTGCCGCAATAGCCGACGCCGCCTCTCCTGCAGACTGAGCAGCTTGGGAGGCGAAGTCGATACCAGCGTTCACCACGGTCGAGAAGATACCTCCCAGGCTGGGTTTTTCTGCGTTGGTCAGCAGACTGTTGTCTGGACGAGCCGCGGCCAAAGTCACGATCACCAAGACGAGAAAAACACGCTAGGAGATTACAAAATAAGTATTAGATACATAATTTCATCAAGGTTATCTGCTTTCCAATCATTTTTCGTCCCTTTGTCACTAGGTTTTTGAAAAGAGCTTCAAGGGTTTCTAATTGTAACAATTGTAGTGACAAGTTGTACATAATGTGAGTACCTCCTGAGAAAGAGAGAGACAAGAGAGAGAGAGTATAAGGAACATTATTCCAAAAACAAAAAAGTTAGTGCCGTTATTAAAAACTCCTTGTATAAAACGTTTAACGAAATTTACTTGTAAGTGTATTTCATTTTACAGAATGTCAAAAATTAATTTTAAAAATTACCAACATTACGATAAAAATACAAAAATAAATTACAGATTTAAATAATGATGTAAAATATTGGATACTTAACATAAAAAACACCCGGTATAAAATGTTTTCAATTTTCTTGATAAATCTTTTTAGAAATCAACTTGAAACAGGTTGCATTTCTAAAAAATACATTAACAGTTTTTAATGTATTTAATATCAACGTAAATCTAAAACTTAAACTTAATTACTATAATAAAACTGGTATAAGCAATTTTAAAGAACCTGCAACAAGAGCTGTCTTACCTGCCGAAACATTGTTTCTTCGTGTGGAGCTAATCGAACACAACAAAAAAAATCTGACCCTGTATTACTTATATACCTACAATTACTTGTTCATAATAACTGCTATTTTACATACATATCTATGGAATAATTCCAATCTCCAGCGGTCATTGTCTCAGGATAGTAAGACAACCAATTGAATGTACCGAGTGATCCAGATATATCGCAATAATCAACGATTTTGCTATAATGAATTTTGTATTAACGAAATGTACATAATGGCTTCAGGTATGGTATAAAAGTTCTTTTTTTCTGTATATACAAGGTGTGTAAATTAAGTAATGAGACTGGCAACGTTGCGCCCGATCTAGCAACACTGCGGAGACGGGACTTGGAAGAGCGGTAGGTTAACATATGATGCACCTTCAGTACAAGCTTGAACTTGTTAGTCATTTGTTTGTTTGTTTGTTCTTTGTGACTGTTTTCGTAAACCGGTTTTTTCTAATGCGTTCTGTGCTATAACGGTGTGTTATCAAGTTTTGCTTCAGACTTGGACACAGCACAACGGATACTTTTGCAAAACTTCAACACACCTATGGAGACAGTGTTTTCTCAAGAGCCCAGGCTTTTCGGTTGTTTAAGGCATTCTCAGAAAGAAGAGAGTCGATTGAAGATGAATCACGCAGAGGAAGGCCTTCATATTCAAGAACCGATGAAACTGTCGATAAAATACGGGATATTGTGCGTTCAGATCGTCGGCTGACGACAAGAATGAACGGAGAAGAGTTAAATTTGAATCAAACCACTGTTTCACATCAGATTTTGACTAACGAATTGCGATGAGAAAAATCTGCGCAAAAATGGTTCCAAAAAACCTTTTGCTGGAACAAAAGGACATCAGGAGAGAAAGGTGTCTTGACTTTTTGGAATCGATTGAAAATGATCCCCATTTTATGCAACGTGTCATTACTGGTGATGAGCCTTGAGTGTTTGAGTACGACCCGGAAACAAAGTGTCAAAGCATGGAAAGAGTTGAATTTGAATCACACCACTGTTCATCAAATTTCGATGAGAAAAATCTACGCAAAAATGGTTTTTGTAAAAATGGTTTCTGTAAAAAAACTTTTTTTACAGAAACAAAAGGACATCAGGTGAGGAAGGTGTCTTGACTTTTTGGAATTTACTGAAAAAAAGGTACCCATTTTATGGAACGCTTCATTACTGGTGATTACAATTGGGTGTTTGAGTACGACCTGGAAACCAATCATCAAAACATGGAATGGCACACTTCAAGCTCTCCATGACCTAAAAAAGCAAGAATGAGCCAGTCGAAGATCATGCATGCTGATTTGCTTTTTTGGTAGCCAGATAATTCTCCACAAAGAGGTTGCGCCTCCAGGCCAAACAGTAAATTAACACTTTTACAGAGAGGTTCTTGAAAAACTTCGAAAAAGGGTCATGGGTGTGAGACCAAACATAAAGAACAACTCGACTGTCGTGGTTGCATCACGACAATGCGCCTTGTCGCACAGGCATTTCAGTAAAAAAAGTTTTTAGCCAGTAAAAACATTCCTGTTGCTCCTCATCCTCCTTATTCGCCTGACTTGAGTCCTTGTGACTTTTTCTCTTCCCGAGATTGAAAAATCACCTCAAGGGATGTCATTTTGGGAACATAGAAAACATTCAAACGGCTGTAACTGACCATCTGAAGGCTATTCCAGTATATGAGTTCCAGCACTGCTATTAGGAATAGAAGAACCAGTCTCCAGCGCTATGTGGCTTCGCGAGGAATTTATTTTGAAGGAGTCAGTTCTGAATTGTAATTCTATTCGAGTAAAAAAATAAAAAAACAATCTCATTACTTAATTTACACACCTCGTATATATTACTTTTATTGGGGATGCACAACATGAATTATTCGAAATAGTAAAATTAATCCCAGCTCATAAATCAAGAGAGAAAAATAAATAAAGGAGTATTTTGTAAAAGTGAAAATTAAGTTGATTTTAAAAATGTGACAATATAGTGGGTGTTCTATTTAAAAAGTAACATAAGTTAACTTATTTTTTTGAGGTATAAACTTTTTAGCTTTTTTAGTTTATTTTATTTTTGTTTTGTAAAGGTTATCGTTTGAAGAGATATTCCAAGTTTGAGGTGGGTACGTTTGAAAAAGACAGGTAATAATAAACAGCTTTTAATACAACGTTTATCTTTTTTTTAACATATCATGAATCGTGTCCAAGTGGATCATTTTCACTCAAATAAATAGTATTATAAATTGTTTTTAACCTTCTAGGTCGACCTCCATATCAGAGGACCTTCTGAATCTCTCCTATATCTTCGGATAACCTGTTCATTTTCCTCTAATGGAGTCTGTATGATTCTGACAGCCCTCTTTTGCAGTCTGGGAGATGTGCTCCTGGTGTACCTAAACTTTCTGAACCAACCATCAGGTGTTCCAGGTTCGGATGGCAACACTGACGATAATCGCGCTGATCTTGAATAACGAAGTGCTGTTGTTGGAAGATTAGTAGGTGTAGCTAGAACACCAGTTACTATAACGGCCACGATAACCTACAATTATTTGAATTATTCAACTGGTAGTTTGAATTGTTTTGAAAATGTAGATCCCGTAGTAAATCCAAAAAGATCGAGAAGTACTAATACGTTGATATTTTAATTTAACCAGGTATTATATTCCTATAATTATGTCAATCTCGGCCGCGTTGTGAATCTAAAAGAGTGGCAAATCTCTATCTAACAACACATTTGAAAATTTTGTACTTATTAATAAGAGAATATTGTTACAAAATAATATTTTAATTTTTCACTAAATGCATAATATATATTATATTTTTAAAACGTAAATTAATATAACGACAAAAAGTATATCTTACCAGTTTAAACATTTTTAATGCTCTTGTCTACGATGTCAGTTTAATGGACTTGTTTTTATATATGTGCACATCTAGTGCTGAAACACTCGTTACAAAAGATAAGTGGATCAGGTTGGATAGGCAGTTCGTTAAATTCAAATTAGTTGACTTTTCAAATTAGTCCACCATTAGTTTTTTTATTATTATGTTTATAATTACTGTTCTAGAACCTATAGTAAAAATTTTCAAAAAGCAAGAGTGGCCATGATTTAAATATACAACAAATTGAGATAGAAGTATATGGTTTTTAAAAAAAATTGCTTTTTAATAGATAGGCATAAAAAATTGCAGAATAAATTTTATCAGTTATATTTAAAAAAAAATAATTAAACCCTAAAGTTTTTACATTATGTAAATAGGATGATAAACTTGGCTACGGTATGGACATTGATTAAAATTAATGCGTCTACCTGTAAATGTTTGGTCAGTGATTCTTTTAATCCTAAAAGAATTTGATAAAATAATAAGTTTTACACTCATAAATCAAATTATTTACTAACCATTACTAACCAATTACGTATTATAATAGCAACCTTTTTCATAAATCTGCCTATTTTAATGTAGGTACATAATTTTGATCAGATCAAGACCAAAATAATGGTCTGTGGAAAATTATTTTAGAAGTTAACACAAAATATCTCTCAAATTTAATATATACACCAAAAATGTTTCTGACCTTGAAAGTAATGTTTCAAAAATTGTTAACATGAGAATTCTTGTAGTATAAATATATTTAGGTACAACTTTACCATCTTGTTGTGGTATAATAAGAGGTTTTTTGATCTACCATCTGTTGCATTATTATACCGGGTGCTTACGAAGACAGGGTACACAACAACTTTTGAACAAGAAAAAAAACGGGTGTTTACTATTGAAAATGGCTTTAAATCTGCAATCTTTTGGCATGTTTCATGTTTTTCTATAGCCAATTAAATCTGAAAGAAAATAGAAATTTTAGGATTTTTAAACAGAACACCTTGTATATTTTTATATAATTTTAATTCACAAATCATTCTGAGTAAGAAGGCGTCAAAATAATCCATGTTTATTAGAAAATTATTTCAAAATTTCTAGTCTAGACTGCTATGATGAAGTAAAAAAGACATTTAGACTGTGACTGGTAAATTATGATCGGATGACCAGCAGCCAATCAGATTTGCTGAATTCAATGGCGACGACTCATTTCCCTGTGCATGTTTGTATTGAACGCAAAAATTCGTTTTTATTTCACTAACCAGAGGCGCAACATCGGAGTTCCAATTTTGACTTTGACTCAACAATTAAGTACTATTGAAACTAACATATTAAAAGTATTTCTAGCAAATAAATCGATATTGTTTTAAATGCTGAAAGCAATTTTCAAAGTTGTGAAACTCGATTTTTAACATTTTTCTGGTAAAATTAATTTTAATTTTTTTACCTTTAACATTTTTTTTTAAATTTCATATTTCGATGTTATAATAGCGCTAAAATATTTAGAATATTATCGGTTAATAGTTGTTAGTAAATTCGATAAAGGGTGAACAATATTTTTCTTTGAGTTCAACAATTCATTTAATAATAATTGTAAAAAATAAATAAAAACATCATATTGTCATAAATCGTAAACAAACAAAAATCTACTACACCACTATGGCAGCAGTATACGGTGAATAAGCTAAATAATCAGCAGAATAAGCGTAGGATGGCACGTAGCTGGTGTAGGCCAAAGGAGCAGCGTAAGCAGCAGTGTAGGACAGCAGGAGCAGCGACGACTGGAGCTGTTAACGCAGCTAAGTACGGTTTCGGGTCTGGTTTGGCAGCTGGTTTTGGAGCAGGAGCCGGCAGACAGTAGGCTACTGCCAGGAAAGCGAAGAAAGCAATCTAAAGAAGAAGTATCAACAATTATCACCTCAATATTACATTGTGTTGTATTTTTTGTTAGGAAACAAAAGCAAGAGTCGAAAGGTAAAATTATAATAGATGATAGTACAAGTAAATTGTATTTTTTATTTGAAAACTACTGTTGGCTTCTAGAACTGGTGTCTGTAATGTTCTTGCTTCAAAAATTAACTTTCCTAATCTCAATTCTAGTATCAAGATTTACACCAAAAGGAGTAAATCAAATATATTTTTGTTGAACAACTTACATCATTTTCTATACAAAATATTCTATAGGATGTCAGTCCTAAATTCTTCTACAACAATTTTTCTGCTTAATTTATACATCGCAATATAAACTAAATAAAAATATGCTATTACTTTTCTTTTTTACACTTTCACTAGTTCCTCTTTCAGTTCCGCCTGCTGCACGAGTTATTATCACAAAAAATATATTTAAACATGTACTTACGTATCTAAACATCGTTGTGGTTTGTTGATATCTGTAATCCAAACTGATGAAGATAATCTTCAACCCCAGGCTTTTATAATGAATCAAAAGGCGCAACGGCTACCGATTGATTTGGTAGACGGTGTATGGTAGCTAAATTGTTATTCTTGCAGAGTTCGAAATCGGTCAATGTCAGCACATAGACTCGGTGTTAATTACTTTGGCAAGGCGACGGTTATGACCGCTTATGAATTTTTAATTTTAATTACGCAAGGGGTCATATTGGAGGTAAAATAATATTTCAGAAAAAGTAGGGAAGTTTTGGAGTATGCTTGATTTTGTATCCAAAGGAATGTTTAGAATTTAAATAGAAGAGAATGCATAGTGTCTTACTTTAGTTTATTATTTTCAGATAAGATCTTAGTAGCCTTAGGGGGAAAAATTAACTCAAAAGGTGGAAAGCAAGGAATAATAAAGAGTAATAAAGGTACCTAGTAAAACAGAAATAAACTTTTTTTTAACAAACAGTGTCTACTAAAGAGTGCTAAATAGTTTTTATAATTTTCTGATGATGCCAACATGGTTGGCGAAACGCGTGTTGAGTGTAAAAAAGGGTTTCGGTGTTAAGTGGTGAAAAGTGTTTAAGTGTGAATAAATTTCAACTAACAATAAGATAGATATTTCAATATTATTTTTGCGTGTTTTCTGGTTATATGTATCTAACTAAATAAGAAAAAATAATTTTCAATTGTGACTTATTTATAATTTTATCTTTTTAGCCCTCTTTGAGCTAAAAGAAAACACTTCATGTTTTATGTCATATATTCTTTTCCATTGTTAGAATAAAGATTTGGCAAACGCGTGGTGTTAGATAAAAGCAATTAAGATAAAATTTCTATTCATCCTTTGATTTTTAAATTTTCAATTCACTTGTTCACGACAAAGTGCGTGTATCACACAGTAGAATCTCTATCGAAACCAGGATGTTGAAGGTATACAAATCTGTGCTATTTGCTTATGTTTAACAAATATATGTGATTTCATTTATAACCGAATGTTGTGATCTTCATATATTATTGTTGCATATTTCTTTTTGAGTTTTAGAGTTGTATAGAGTTTAGAATTTATTTTGATTTATTTTTTATTTTCCTTCAAAAAAAGTCCAGGCCCAAAGTGATATTATGGTACGTATATGACCTTCGAATTTAATCAAATCTGATTTGATAATAGACCTTGACCTCATTAGGTTAAATGTGAAATACGAGGTGTAGCTATTGAATAACCGAACAGCTGCCATAACACTTTGATGACAACTATACTGAAGGCTTAAATTCAGTAAAGGCTATTTTCTGGGTCAATGTTGTCATTGTTACAAATGATGATTTAGTGTCCAAATATGGATATCCTTTTGAACTGCTTTCAGAAAAATTATGACGATCAAAAGAATTGCAAAATGCATATGCCAAAAACTATTTTTTAAAATTGCGAATGAAAGCTGTTAATAATCTACCCAACTGCTAAAGCATTGCAAAAAGCAAATGGTCCTTTTGGACCACCTGTACCTTGATTTCATTGGTCTATATGTGAAATAAAATGCAATAGATTGTAATAATCTCTAAGATATGTTAATTAACGGCTTATGTAAAAGTAAAATCTATTTTATGTGTTGTCAATGTTATCATGTTGTCAATGTTATGTTATCATTGTTCTAAATAATAATTTAATGTTCAAATTCTCAGTATATCGTTTAACTGCATAAAGAAAAATGGCGACGACCAATAAATTGAGAAATGTGGATACCAAAAATGAATTTTGAAAATAGTGAAAGAAAGCTGTTAATAATTTACCCAACTGCTAAACCATTGCAAAAAGCAAATGGTCCTTTTGGACCACCTGGACTTTGATTTCATTAGTCTACATGTGAAATAATATGCTATAGATTCTAATAATCTCTAAGATATGTTAGTTAACGGCTTATATAAAAGTAAAAGCTATTTTTTGTATTGTCAATGTTATCATGGTTCCAAATGATAATTTAATGTCCACATTCTCAGTATATCGTTTAACTGATGGCGAAAATGGCGACGATCAATAGTGAGAAATTTGTAACAAATTTAGAGTGAAAAATTTATATACCATAAAAAAATGACTGCTATTTTCCACGAAACACCGAACTACTATACTTTTCTCGACCCGCGTTTCGCCAACTAAGTTGGCATCTTCAGTTTCTTCTGAAGTTTTTTTTTTTACTAAAGTATTGCAAAAAGCAAATGGTCCTTTTGGACCACCTGGACCTTGATATTATTAGTCTACATGTGAAATAATATGCTATAGATTCTAACAATCTCTAAGATATGTGTTGTCAATTTTATCATTGTTCAAAATGATAATTTAATGTCCAAATTCTTAGTTTATCGTTTAACTGCCTCCAGAAAAATGGTGACGACCAATGAATTGAGAAAGATATATACCAAAAACTAATTTTGAAAATAATAAATGAAAGTTAGGAACAGAGTACCCAATAAAATTTGTTTCTACAGATATATGTATTAAGAAGTATATAATCTCTAACAATTTTTGTTTGTATGACTTTAATTCCGTTTTAGTTCCTGCTCGCAATTGCAATCGTGGCCCTTGCAGCCGGATCGCCACTTCAATCACCAGTTGAAGAACTGGAATCGGACGTAGCACCAGCTGTAGCAGAAGAGATTCCAGCCGTTGCTGCCGCTGATAGTTCACCTACCATCGAACGTATAAACTTACATCTCAAGTATGGCCAATATTTCGCACCTGATTCTTACGGTGCAGGCCTTGGCGTCTACGTTCCCTATGAATCCGCTGTTTTCTCGGTTTAGTTCACAGTGGACCGGTTTAAGAATTGTATCTTCAGTATTTATTAAATTTTAGTACAAATGTGGTATATCAATTATTTGTAACAAATAAAACCAAATATTTCCGTATATCGATGTTAAGCTCAATGCACTTATAATAAAGATACTAAAAACTGTATTTTAAGAAATTTTGTGCAATGTTGAAATATAAAACCCAGGTTAGAATAAAAGTGTAACTTGTTTATTATAAATCATTGATCTATTCTAGTTTTCGATGGAGAGCTTATAATAAAGTTAATCATCTTTTTATTCAGCAAATGAATGACATTCAGTAATTTATACATATTATCTAAAATAGCTATTAGGACTAGTTTCTTGTGAAGTAAAATTTACGGAAATCGTGTCTACAACAACTATATTATATGTTTTGTGACAACAACATTGGTATTGTTTTTTTTTTCAGATTTTTTTCATTACGAATTGCACTGTTCTCACTGTGAGATTTATAATGTTTAAATGCAAAAAAAACTAAAAAAATAGCAAAAAACTCTGGCGCGTTTTTCTTTGTTGAAGAGGTTTTTGAAGAAGTTATCAAAATTATGAGTAATACACAAATCGCTTAATTTGTTATCTATTTATTATTTCCCACACATAACCTTATCATTTTCTGACGACGATTTCACTCGTATGACATATTCAGTCTCAGCTTCCCATCTCCAGTCTCAAGTTTGAATAACACATTTTTTTGCCGTAAGTGTCAATTGTTTAACCACGAGGCATATACATACATATGTATGTATATATTTGGCTTATTTTTAAGATAAGAATACAATGCATTCAGTATATCTTACTCTGAATAACAGGACTGTAGAGACATTGAGATAATAACATTTGGTTTTCTTTTTAAATAGACGTTTATTAATTGTATTATAAATATTTTAATCCTCAAAATAACATGAATAATGCCCACACAAACTTTGATCAAGGATGTATATGGCAAAAAAACTAAAACAGCATTAAAAATACTCAGTCCATTGAAGAAAATAAAACTAGTGATTCTTTATGGTATATTTCCAATAATATGTAAATTAATTTTAATATAAGCAATATCCAAGGCTTAACTTATATCTACTGATATATCAATAAATCATCAAATAATTTGCAGGTGAACCTGAAATAGGCTTAATATTTCATAAAAGAGTTCGTTTGGATTTATTATACAGTGAGGTCCATAAGTAACGGATAAATTCATTATCTACGTAATTTACATTTTATGAGTAAAATCCTGAAACACATCAATTTTTAATTCTAGAATGACATTTTTTGAGCATTATTTTATACCACCCCCTCCAACCCCCTTGGAGTGACAGCTACCCCTTTAAAATTTTTAAATAGAACGAGAGTGCGTGTGATAGCTCATTTGAAAGGATTTTAATTCTCCATCCAGCAACATAAGATTTTTTAATTTCTATGATTTTGTTATTGAAAAATATTACATTTTAATGTTACTAAGTAAATAAAAGAACATGAAACAGAACAGAAGAACAGTTTAAATCAAATGTTCAAACTGGGCGCCCGTTGCTTCTTGACAATAATGGAGGCGTTGCTGAAATTCTTCTAAAACGTTTGATTTGAATTTGAATAAATGATTTGATTAATTTCTTGCCTTATTATGTCTTTTAAATCTTCTACGTTGTTTGGTCTGTTGAAGTAGACTTTCGATTTTAAGTAACCCAATAAAAAATAGTCAAGCGGGGTCAAATCGGGAGAACAAGCAGGCCACTCAATTTCACCGCGTCTACCGATCCATCTATTGGGAAAAATTTGATTCAGATAGGCTCTTACTTCCAATCAATTTCATTGGGTTTGTCATCATCTAGGAAGAGCATTCTTAACTCTGGAACTAAGAAATTTTGCAAGAAATCCAAGTAACGCGCGCAAGTTAATGTCTCATCAAAGAAATATGCTCCAATAATTTGAGAATTTATAATTCCAGCCCAAACGTTCACCTTCTCAGGATATTGAGTATTGGCCTCCATCATCCAATGTGGATTTTCTGTACTCCAGTATCTACAGTTCTGTTTGTTGACTGTTCCACTTAAGACGAATGTTGCTTCATCAGAAAAAATAATGTTTTTTATAAATAAAGGATTATCTTGGCATTGACAGATATTTGGTACATAGGCACTTGATTGTACACATTTCGTAATAATAATAATTTTGAAAATATCAAATTTAATTTTCTTGATGAAAAATATACAAAATTCAAAAAACCTTATATTGCTGAATAGATAATTAAGAACCCTTTCAAATTCAGCTATCACAGGCACCCTCGTTCCATTTAAAAATTTTAAAGGGGTAGCTGTCACTCCAAGGCAAAGGAGGGGGAGGTATAAAATTGTGCCCAAAAAATGTCATTCTAGAATTAAAAATTGACGTGTTTCAGGATTTTACTCATAAATTGTAAATTAGGTAGATAATGAATTTATCCGTTACTTATGGACTTGACTATAATATTCATACATGGCGTAAGATTTTCCAAACGATTAAATTAGTATAGTGAAGAAAGGAAAATTACGAGAATTATAGTGGGATAGAAAAAAAACTTTAACAATGCTTAAATCATTATACCAACTAATCTTTAAACTGTGGCATAACATTTTCCAAGTCAGCATTAAATCATTGTTTCTAAATGAATCATTTACCAGTCGACGATAAAACAAATTTTTTTTCGTAGGAAATGGCCCTATAGACCTTTAAATCAAATTATTATAAAGCTGGCATGCATAACTTAATTGCATACTGGTGACGACTGCATTTCCTATGTGGTCTGCCTCTAAGAAGACAGGTCAATATTATTTAGTGAGATGTTTTCGAAGCATATAAATAGACATAACATAATTTATATTCACCTTATTAATATAAATTTGTGATTCCTCTTATTGTAAACAGTATTTATTTACACTTACAACGGTTTTCAAGGTACACTGATGGTTATATATAAACATCGAAAAGTTAATGTTCATCTTCAGTTCGTGGCATAGGTCAAGAATATAAGAATGCTGAAACTGGTAAGTTGGATACAATGTATATCTTTTATAAGTACTATTTTTTTAAATACTCTTGACGTATAGTGTATATTATTTTGGAGTTCTTTAACAACAGACTAGAACACTATATTAACAAGTATTCATTTCACTGAATAATCTATATTTTGGCCGAGGTCTGTCAAAATTTGCGTTACGTATTTACCTGTATATTTAAATATTATAATATTTAAAGTAATTTTATGTACTCATTTACTGCTCTGACTAATTTATTGAGAGGTATACTGATTGGTTACATAAATTTTGCAAACTTATTTTAATATCCTTTAGGTTAGTAGTCTGGAATGTTACTTGAGGTCTCGGAATCATATTAAAACAGTTACGTAATAGAATATACTGGGTGGAAGAAGACAAATGGTACATATTTCTGAATTTGAAATATTAGTTACATTTTAGGTGCGACTTTATTCACTTTAACTTATAAATATAATAAAACAATACCAATGAATTCTCAAATAAGTACATATTTATAAATTATTAAATTTGAATCAAACGTACGTACCAGTACATTATTTTATATAAAATTTCATGAAGTAGATTTTAATGTTAAAATCTACTTCACGAGCCATCAAAAAAAAGTCATCAACTCTAGTTATGAACGAGAGGGATAGAAATAGCGAGATCGAAGCTCAAAGCGAAACGTTGTCAAACTTCTGACAAGTGACTGTAAGAAGACTGTCATAATGTAACAGCCTTGAAAATTAAATAAGGTTATACATTTAAGATTAAGAATAGAAATACGTCTTAGTTGCTTAGAAATAGTTGCTCGGCCAACTACGTTTTTTTGGATGTCTCGTTGTTTTACTGCCCTTTACTTCTACATTTTTTTAATAGTTTAAGAAAGAGCTACATAACCAAGTACCTGATTTATAAAAAATATATAAGTTTTCAAGACCACCTCATTCATACAGACTATACTTCTTACTGCCTTACTACTTGTTACTAGTTGTTACTAGTTGTTACGAATATTACCATTATAAGCTTCATAAAAAGTGTGCTGATAAAACATGTTACAAAACCTTAAATGTAAAAATTAATGTGTCTAATAGAACAGGTTCAAAATATGAATTACTTTAACATAATTCGGTAATCTCCCAATTATTTAAATCTTATGTTATGAATGTATTTCTCTTTTTTATACTCCAGTTCTCGAAGTTGTTTGAACTTACCAGTTACTTAAAAAAAACAGATATACAGGTTGTTTAAAACATATTGAAAAAAATATAATTATTTTACTAGATCATTACGTAAATACTAGTTTCTAAGAAACAGACATGACCGTACAACATTTGTATGGAATTTCAACATTTTTTTTCTACATTGGATACAACATTTTCACTAATCTATCCATTAAGTTTTGGCGTTGGTATTGCTTTTGAACTGGTTTTTTGAACTTATTCTAGGCATACATAAACTTATAAATAATAAACTAATTGCTTGTTTATTTATCTATTACAATGTTTCTCGTTTATCGTAGGTTATTGTTGGGGCCATTTGGGTCATCTGTTTTGCCAGTGCCTCACCAGCTCCAAAGCCGTCTGTAGTCGGTTCTCACTTTCATTATGAGGAACCGGTAGTGGTAATTCAAGAATATCCTGTAGAAGATACCGTCCACATAGTACCAGATGTATATCATCATGGCTACATCAGCTATTGCCATGGCAACCACGACCATCACCACATTTACTACAGAAGATAGGTCATGACTCGAGATTTAACTGATTGTGTTTGAAAAATATTGACAATTTTTATAGTATTTGTTTAATAATGTTTTACCTTGTATACCTAATTTTTATACCAAATAAAAATTATAAATAATCCCGATTTTAATTTTTTCGTATACAGTGTTCACCAAAAAGTGTGAACGATTTTTATTATTTCAATCGAGTTCGTTTCTCCGGAGTAACTATGGCGTAAATGCAATTTCTTCATAATCTGAGCTACTAATACTACAATAATCATGAAACATAATTCCATTTGGGAAAGTAAAGCGAAAATTGTAACTATTGCAACAACGACAAAATTGTAACTAATGAAGTAACGGAGCAAAGTGACACACATAATTTTACTCACTATTTTTCGCATTTTTAATTGAGGTAGTTTTCCAAAAACTTACTAAAAACATTAAATACCCTTACACAGATATATCTAGAAATATGATTTATAATATTCTATTTTTTTTTTGCAATTTGTGTCAAAAATTTGGCATGGTACAGTTTTAAAAAAGTTCAAACGTGATTTTTCGACAATTAACACACAATTTGCACACGTCATTATTTCGCCAAAGAAGCGATATATGCACCTACGGGGTGAATTTCTACGAATTCCCACCCCCTCTATCACCGTTATTTTTAAAGCGATGAAAAATATTTTACAGAGGTAACTTTTTTTTCTAAAATTCCAGAATATGCTGTCGGAAAAACAATTGAAAGAGAACTATAGCAGCTGTATAGTTAATATAACTTTTTTAAATTGAACACTCTGTATATTTAATGCATAATATTTCAAAAACCAATGGAAGAAAGTATCACATATTTATATTATATCTTTTTAATCAGAAGGACAAGCGAATAATGAATGCAAAAACGCGTAAAAAAATTTATCAAGAGTTTATTAAAAAAAACTAAAAAACAAAGAAGTCGTAATTTGTAAATATGATATTGTTTTGTTTAAAAAATGTCGAAATTTGTCAGTATATCATTTTTTTAAATCAGGGTATCAATGATAATAATAAAAATTCTCATATACCTAGTATATACCTTTTGCACAATATATATCGCCAAAATATACATATAATGTACTTTTTCTGTACCGAATACAGCAGAACTTTTAGTATTTCCTGGTGTAAAACCAAAATATATTTGAAATATTTGAGAATTTAAATACAAAAATTCATTTTTTATTGACATCCACAGTTGGCCACTTTTTAACCTAATTAGCTTTTTATTACTCCGTCTGAGAATATTTACTACCCTTCCAAATTAGGATGCCCAATATAATGACAAATCTGGTCTGTTACAGTATCTCGAATTTAAATGCTAAATTATTCGTTAAACTATACTTCCACACCACTAGATTTACCTAATAGGTCATTTACAATAGTGCTCCGACAACAGGTGCCACGTTGCCAGACTTATTTATGTCTTTTTTTTATAACGAAAGTAATTAATATATATCATCTGAATATCATAAATTATATTTTACATGAATGTGCGAATCCTGTTCATACGATAAAATTATGTCGACTTGATCTTGAAAATTCCTATAAATAAAAGAATCTTTGCGGTTGTTATCACAGTTCACAGTCAGTTTTCCAAAAAACGACAAGCCGACAACAAAAATGTTCAAACTTGTAAGTACTTACCATATATTTTACGTACATGTAGTGATTACATTTAATTTGATTTGTTTTTAAGTGCGTGTTGTTATTACTTTGATTTTTTTTTTAAATTTATAGTTAGTAATCACGTTGGATGCATAACGATGATATGTCACTGTTGTGAGATAAAATAAATACTCGTAGTGTCATATTTACTTTTCCAGACATTCATCCAGTTCAGTTTGCAATTAAAAACAATTTTCGTAAACTGCATCAACCTCGAAAAAACACATTGAATTTAATACAAAGTTAAATTGAAAATATCGTTGTTATACTGCAAGAAATTTAAAATTATTTCCCAGCACCACTAAATATGTACAAAAAGGGGACAGAGGATGTCATTTAGTTATATCCACAAGTTAAAAAAAATATTTGGTGCGGATTACATGTTTTTCTAATAGGAAATAATTTTAACTTTATCCTGAACGCAAAATTTTTTGACTATAGTTTGTCAAAATCTACAAAAATAAAAGACTTGCAGGCTGAATAAAAGAAGTTTATGAGGTACATTGGCAGTAGTTGTACGATCTTCAGTACATTCATGTTTTAGTAGATCTATGTATGTAGTGAAAACTTGGTCTTGTTTTTAAATATAATATTGCATAATCGAGACTGAAAAAAACGTAATAAATACTTCAAAACATTATTATTCCTATTTTATTGCTAGTAAAGATTAATAAACAATAGAAATAAGTAAAAATTGCGATAAATCGAAAACAGGTAACACCAAGTGAAAGAAACCGAAGCAAATTTTTGTTTGTATTGAGGTTTTGTATTACTTGCGCATAAATAATAATTATTAAAGTAATCGTTATTGCGTTAAATATGTGTCACATTTTTATGTGGAATTCATTGGAGTAACTACTTTTTTTGCTGTGATTAACGGATTTTGAATTACGGACCAAATATATATTTTTTTAAAAGAAAACCATAGCTGGCCATGATATGCTTGAAAATTTTACACTTTTCAAAAAGATTTTATTATTATTATATATGTACATATATACCATTATACAATATTAAAATTATGTTACCCATTAACGGCCACAGGACAGAATTTCGACATTGAAGTTCGAGTTGATGCCGTTCAATGAATTTGAGAAAAACAAAGTTCCAAATTACCTTTTCCTACGTTTTGAGGGTGCTCTTTCAAATGGTGATGATTAAAAAATTCTTAAAAAAATATTTAACCTTGGAAAAATTAAAATTAACCCAAAAAAAACATCATTTTTCTCTTGCATTTTTTTTAATGACTTTTCATTCTCTTTTCATTTCTTTTATGACTTAAACCTAATCAAATAGTGGCCTCGATGTCTACACTAAAAATAAATAAAGTTAGTAAGGTTTAAAAAATTTTTACTAAAACAAAATGGCGGCCTAATTGAAATTTTGTTTTCAAAATTTTACCAATTTTTTTCTCGAAAACGATAGACTTTAGCAACAAATTTTTAAGAACAAAAATGTTTCAGAAGTGGTTAAAGAATACTCTCAAATTCTTTCAGAATGTTCTGAAACGATTTTCGATTCTTTGAAAAATGAGAAATCGAAAAACTCATCAAAATATCTGAAAAAAAATTGATAATATTATTTGACCAATTCTAAGACATTTTTGTTTTTAGACAATTTTTGATAAAGCTTATAGCTTTCGAAGAAAAATGGAAGTTTTTTTCGTAAGGCATACATATTTTTTTTCTTGTAGGGTTTATTACAAAATCTCTAAGAACAAAAATGTCTTAGAATTGGTCAAAGAATATTATCAAGTTTTTTAAGATTTTTTGATGACGTTTTTCAAAATTTCGATTTAACGATTTTTCAAAACGAAAATCGTTTCGGAACATTCTGAAAAAATTTGAGAGTATTATTTGACCAATTTATAAGTTACTAGTTTTTACTACTAGTTACTAGTTACTAACTAGTTTTCGAGAAAAAAATTCATAGTTTTGAAAAAAAAATGTTCAATTAGGCAGCCATTTTGTAACAATTTTTTAGACCTTACTAAGTTTATTTATTTTAAGTTTAGAAATCGAGGTCACGATTTGAAAAACATAGGAAAAGTTTGGAACTTTGTATTTCTCAAATTCATTGAACGGCATCAACTGGAACTTCAGTGTCGAAATTCTGTCCCGTGGGCGTTAATGGGTTAAATTGTGACCGCTTGTGGATTTTCAAAAAATCCGCTGTAACTCAAAAACTATAAATGGTATCAAAAACTTCGTTAGCTCTGTGAATTTCCCTTAAAAAAGCAGTGGTTCGCACGAACGGCATCTTTCTAACTCCTGTAATAACCGGGATACCTAAAAACGTCAAAAAGGCCCTGTACAGTATCGGTGTTTCAAAAGTGATAACTTTTCTCTTTTTTTCAGTGCGTTTTCGCTGCCATCCTCGCCATAGCCGCTGCCGAGCCTGCGGCCAAATCTAAACCCGGCTTCTTCGACTACTCTTCGCCAGTGGTGGCCTCCGCTCCCGTGGTTGCCTCCGCCCCTGTGGTCGACAGCTCCAGTGGTCCTGCCCCCTCGTCTCCTCCTATGCCCCCGTTTCGTCCTCCTACGTGCCCTTCTCGGCCTCTTATGCCGCCCCCGTTTCGTCCTCCTACGTAGCACCTTTCTCGGCCTCCTATGCTGCCCCCGTTTCGTCGTATGTAGCCCCCGTCAGCTCGTACGCCGCACCCGTCAGCGCATACTCCGCCCCCTACTACAACAGGTACTACAGCCCCTCCGTCTACGGACACTACTACTAAATACGTTCATCATGCAATGAAATGTAAATGGGAAGAAATGTAAATAGCCGCAATTAACAAAATAAATTCTCTTTAACAACTTATTTCGATGTTTATTATTTAGATTATCCTTTTTTGCTTATTATTCAATTGAAGTGTGAATACTTTCCCACTTATTTACGGTCAACGCACACGTATCGCCTACTATGATCATCATGATGAACATCATCATGACATAGTTGAAACTAATAAGTGATGGTTGTGAAATGAATTTTACTCCCGAAATGTGAAGGTAGACGTTCCTCGGAGGCACCGACCCCCCCCCCCCCTATTAATTATCCCTTTTTCCTCCATAAGTGAAAACCTCCCCCCCCCTTCCCCCCCCCCCCCCCCCCCCCCCCCCCCTCCTAAAATGTGTGAAATGAATTTTACTCCCGAAATGTGAAGGTAGACGTTCATTGACTGAGATAGAGGCAGACGGTACTGACCTGACGGTTCTCATTGGAAGTAGGGAAGGTACAAAATCGTCAAGAAATTCAGTTAGGTCTTACGTGCTTCTCTTTTTCTTGGTTGATTACTAATTTCATAACACACACTGTATAGTCCTTTTTTACGGAGTTAAGTCGAACAGTGAAGACATATAAATTTGTTTCTACATCAGAGGTTACAGTTCTCCTCTGGTTTTCTGTAAAATAAAGGTAAGACAGTAAAAATAAAAAACGATAGAAGTACGCGTATAATAAGCCATTTAAAAAAACTTCTCAAAGTTGGCCGAGCAAAAAAAGACGTGTTTCTATTCTTAATCTTAAGTTTATAACCCTATTGCATTGTCAAGGCTGTCACATTATGTGATGGGTACTTTATATATAAGTAATTATAAAAAAAAACAGTAATAAGAAACTTTATTAAAAAGAAATTGTATTTTCGGGAAAACAAGACCATCTTTATATACACTAGAGCTCTTATTTTGATTGAGTCATTAATGCTTTAAATTTATTGACAAATAGGGATTGCAATCCGGCACCAATTTCGATCCGGTCGTACTGGTTCCATCAAAATCATTTTGCTTTTTCATTCCAAAATCAACTGTATAAAAGATGATCAATGTATTACAAAGTATACATACCTATATAAAAAACGTTTATTTCTTATGACATCAACTTTATTTACACTGTTATAATTAATCAACATTTACGTATGAATCAGCAATAAACATTTAGTAGATATAGTGTAATTAGTTAGATTGTAATTGTTATATTAGTTTAATAAAAATTATAAATGACGGGCGGTTAAGTTCATTTCACTTACTAGATTTCACAAAAAATATTATCTCTAATGTAATATTACATTATATCAAAAAATTTAAAGGCTAAGATTAGGTATTGAAGAAAATAAATTTGTTGTTGTCAAATTCAATACGTCAGATGTAAAATAACAAACCAATGTAACACTTGACTTCAACAAGGTTATAAGTTTAAAAATAAAATACTTTTAATAATAAGTCTTTTTTTGCTCGTCACTGATGACTTTGATGACGATAAGTATAATTATAACAAAATAATAACAACATAATTAGGTAATTTAGGGCCCAGGCAGTTTCACTTATAATTATACATACCAAAAATCTGTTTAATCAATGGCACATGTCACAATAATAAGTGGATAAACTTCTTTTTTTAACATACTTTAAATTATTATTTTTATCTAAAGGCAAAATTGTCTGCCTGTTCAAACTAATTATACGTTTCGAAAAATTCGCCCATATAATTAAATGTTTCCCTAGTAGTATGGAACGAGCTTTTTTATAAAATATAACCTTCTTCAACTATGTCAAGCAAAATTTGTACAAAAGCTGTAAAGTTTTCTAAATGGTACCGCTCTGTATTCAGTGTTCCGTTCCATTGATACACAATTCTGCTTGTGCTCATTCCCACATTCCAAATTTTGTGGATGTAATGGAGTTATTACGACACATTGTGACATTATACAAGGTGTGGCTATTAAATAATTGAACTGCTGTCATAACACTTTTCATTCGTTACCAGTTACAGTAGCAACTTTTTCGTCTTCAATGTACTGCCCTTGGCGATTCTACACCGCTCTATACGACTTTTCCATTGTTGAGGGGGGGGGAAGTCCGCTTTTGTCAGCTGGTTCAGAACCTCCATCGCGTCGCTTCCATCCTTTCGAGTCTTATTCCCTTCTGTGTCACCGTGTCTGACAAACCTGGATCATTGTCAATGTTGTTTAGAATATCAGCGCAAATGTTCATACTTGTTTCTTTTTGCTTGGGAGTGAGGAGTTTTGGCAGCATTTTTGTGCAAAATTTACGCATGTTGAACGATTCATGTAAATCTGGCGAACACAATCTTTGTCGATTCCTGTTATTTCAACAAGCCCTTGGATACTTAGACAACGATCTTCGAGGATTAATTTACCAATTTTTTCAATGTTTTCGTCCGTTTTTGACATTGAGGGTCGTCCGGGGCGCGGATCGTCTTCGGTCGTTTCATGTCCCTCTTTAAGCCGTTTAAACCATTCAAAAACGTGTGCGGGATTAAACATTCATTCCCGTACACTTCTTTTAACATTGCATAAGCTTCTGTAAAAGTTTCCCCAGTTTAACAAGAAACTTGACATTAACCCGTTGCTCCATCTGAACACTTAACATTCTGAACGGCTTGTTCAGCGAGCTCAAGGTGGGGAAAGTATTACCAGACACAGTTCTGTTTAAACTTATCGCGATACGCTCGCAGAGCGCTTGTAACAACATCAGTTTAGCCCAATCAACGGGGAGAAAACCGGTCGCTAATTGTTATCAGCAAACAAAAAAATATGGTTGTATAGAGAAAATAATTCTAAGAAAGATAGCGTCTTTTGCTACTCGAGTTTTAATAGCGAACATAACCAAAAAAAATCGCAATAGTCAAGTAGTAAAAACGTTTTTTTGCAAATAAAAAAAAAGCTTCAAGTCCTACACAAGAAAGTTAAATTAGAAAGTTGTAGGTCTTAAAAATGCGCGTCCAATGAGATGTGAACGAAAAAAATCGGTTCATAAACATTTGAGAAAAAATTTATAAAAACGTCAAAATTCGCGTTTTCGTATTTTTGCTGTATAAATTCCAATTTTGTTTGAACAGACTTCTTGTTAACTAGAAATACAGCCCAAGACAATCGGAAAATTAACTTTTTTTTCAAAAATTCAAAAAAGTTTTATTTTTTTCGAGTTATAACGGTTTAAAAAATAAAAGACGTTTTCAAAAATCAGCTTTTACAGAGGCAAAAATGATCGTACAGAAACGATCGTGGGCTCATTTTATTCGCGAAGACTTGTACTTTCATGCTATTAAAAAAAAATCGCCAAATCGCTTTTATTTAATTTTTGCATAGAAAAATACGTTGTAAAATTGCATCATTTTTTCGAATCGGTTTTTTTCGAATAACTTTTTTAATTTTAGTTTTACATTTTTGGCCGTTGCATATTTGAAAACTGGCATTAAAAACATGCATTTAAAAAAAAATGAAGGTCCTACGACCTCAGGGAGCCGAGATAACTTTTTTTTAAGCGGAGGAAAAGATAATTTTGCGAGCGCGATCGATTTGAAATCGTGTTTAGTTTTCGAAGCACCCAAGCGGATTGTCCGTCCACTCTATCGCCGTGTGTTGGCTAACGCATGCCGCACCCAACGCTGTACTTTCGCAAACAATTATGTCAACTTAATTTATGCGAAATGATTTGAAATATTTTTTTTTTAAGAAAGTAAAGGTCTGAGATCTTTTTCTTGTAAAAATAAAGTCAATCGGACGTATACAGCGCTGTCAGGTATTAAAAAAAATATCTCGCCTCCCTGAGGTCGTAGGACCTTGATTTTTTTTAAATGCGTGTTTTGAATGGCAGTTTTCAAATATGCAGCGGCCAAAAATGTAAAACCAAAATTAAAAAAAGTTATTCGAAAAAAAACCGGTTCGATAAAACAATTTTACAACGCATTTTTTTATGCAAAAATTAAATAAAAGCGATTTTGTTTTTTAATAGCATGAAAGTACAAGTCTTCGCGAATAAAATGAGCCCACGATCGTTTCTGTACGATCATGTTTGCCTCTGTAAAAGCTGATTTTTGAAAAAAGTCAAACGTTTTTTTTAAACCGTTATAACTCGAAAAAATAAAACTTTTTTGAATTTTTGAAAAAAGGGTCATTTTCCGCTTGTTTTGGGCTGTATTTCTAGTTAGCAAGAAGTCTGTTCAAACAAAATTGGAATTTATACAGCAAAAAATACAAAAATGCGAATTTTGACGTTTTTTTAATTTTTCTCAAATGTTTATGAACCGATTTTTTTTCGCTCAAATTTCATTCGACGCGCATTTGTAAGACCTACAACTTTCTAATTTAACTTTCTTGTGTCGGACTTGAAGCTTTTTTTTTATTTGCAAAAAAACGTTTTTTTTTTTTACTTTTGCGATTTTTTTTGGTTATATTCGCCATTAAAACTCGAGTCGCAAAAAACGCTATCTTTCTTTGAATTTTATTCTCTATATACGACCATATTTTTTGTTTGCTGATAATAATTAGTGACCAATTTACATGGGGGCTTTCGCTCGTTGATTGGACTAGTTTGGTTATTTAATAGCCACCTCGTACTACTGTTAATACATGTCAACGTCAATCATCGCCCGATTATACCAACGTGGTTGGTGAAATACACGAAGAAATTAAAAATATATGCCTTTCTATATTAATACTCGTAGATTCCTATACGTTCATACATTAATTTTTTTTAATTTCTGATTGGAATATCTGGTTTTAGAACTCATTAAACGAGTCTGTGTAATTCGATAAAAATTCTAAACCAGTGTCATTGCAGATTTAGTATAGATGAGATGAACGAACAGATCACGAGCTTTTTATGTGTTCTCCGGTTATGTAATTAGAAATTAGATTTTTGTTTATTCTACCTGTTTTTCTAGGTCTATATATGGTGGACGAAATAGATTGAGTACCATCAGAAGAGGGATATGTTTATCACAAATTTTTCGTATAATGTAATGCTGTTTTGTTACACCCATAATTGTAGTTCAGTTATTTGTTTACAGGTTGTGCAAAATATCTTTACATTAATGGTCAAGATTACACAATTTAATTCCAAAAAGAAAAAAAAACAATTCTTCCAGAATAATTTAAATATTGTTTATTGTATTTTTTGATAGTACTCGTTGCTCAGGACAGGGGCAGCGCTAGGCCGTAGACAAGGGAAGGCGTTGGCTCATATTAATTCATCATTCGTCAATATTTCAATATGTCAATATTCATTCTAAACTCGATTATATGTAAATAAAACTTTTCTTTATGCCACTATATAAAAAATTTGAAAGCGATAATTAAAGCTGTCTGCGTCTTTCGGAACATAACATATGCAGTTATTTGTTATTTTACGGCAATCCAGAGCCCGAAAATTCACTTTATATATTCAGACATATTCGTTAAACGTCAAACTTAAATAATTCGCAAACTGTTGATACAAACTTAATTTGAATAAAACATACATTTTGATGTTTCACTAATTTATTAACATGGTTTCTTTTTCTAATCTCTTTATAGTTATTTCTTTAATAAGGTTAATTTAAGAAATTAAATTAATTTTATATGCTTTTTGGATCCACAACTAATGTTGGGATCTTTTTTTCTCAGTATTAATTATAATTAAACTAGTAGCGGATGTCGGCAAGCTGTCATGATTATTATTAGATATATTTCTTCGTGCGAAGACGTCTCAAGATAATAAATTATGTAGTCAGACACATGCCAGCTAAAAAATACCTGTCAACCTGATCTCGAAAATTCCAATTCCCGGCCTATAAATAAAGGTATTTTGCGTTAGTTTCAACAGTTCTTCCTAGGTTACAGGAAAACTTCGAGCAAAATGTTCAAACTTGTAAGTACCCATTAAATAATTAAATCTAAATCGGTTAAAAAAATGTTTCACTAATATTTTTTGTCATTAATATTAAATTATTAGAGATATATCATAAATCAAATGTTAATTAACATGAGCTACCGACATTTGTTTATAGCAGGCGCTTATTTCACTTTGATATCTCTTATTTATGCGCTAATGGAACACTAGAGTGAGATATTATTATTAATTAAATCAATGACGAAATTAATTCAGCATTTTATTTATATGTCTTGCATTTTGTGGGAAAATATGGTAATTTATTATAACAAAAGAGTTATTATGTATTATTTGTTCTAATTCTAGCGTTACACCGACAATAAGAATTTATTTATCAACTTATTCAAATCATTTTGATCAAATATGTGAATTTTTTGGACTGCTCAGTTTATTTTACACCATATCAAATTTTCATGTGGAGATTTTCAGTCGTCCATTGTACCACAATTTTCAGTTTAAGGTTATCTACATTTGTGTTATACAGAAATAAAATAACTATGACCGCATTTTTCTGTATGCTGGCCCTACTGAACTGACAGAACTCACGTCAATAAATTGGATGAAAATAGAATCGGTTCAAATTGATTAATTTATTGATGAATATATTGACGGCAAATATGAAATCAAATTTCCGCTTTACACCAGTCCAATTTGTTCTTGAAGTTACTTGATGAATACATTCATCAATTTATTGCTGGTGTAAAGCTAGGATAACATATATAACAGTGTATATTTTTCTTTGATACTTTTGCGTCCTCTGATGATTTTGATTGGCATCTCTAAATCTAATATGTGGACATTTTTTTATAAACCTCGCAAAACAATATAATGTTAAAAATTACCCAGTTATGCAAGTTATCCGTTAGTAGCAATATCATTAGAATACATTGAGTAATACAAATTAGTTCAATTAGAACTTTTAAAAAGAAAAATACTTATTTTTCGTGATACTTCATACTTATTTCACTCACATGTTAACTAGTTACTGTATCTTTCCTTTCCAGTATGTTCTCGCTGCCATTTTGGCTGTAGCAGCAGCCGCCCCGGCTCCCGGACCTAAGCCCTCCATCGTAAGTTACGCGACTCCAGTCGTTGCCGCTCCAGTTGTAGCCGCGCCTGTCGTTCATGCCCCTGTCGTCTCTTATGTCGCTCCAGTACACTCATACGTGGCTCCAGTCTCCTACAGCGGATATGTGGCTCCATCTGTATACAGCGCGTACCACACATCTCCTTATGTAGTCGTATAATTGGGTTTAATAAAAAGTTTATTTTTGTAATATATGTATGTACTAATTTCATTCACTAGGGCGTCACATAGCGTAGCAAAGTAATGCGTCTCATGTCTCACTCACTTTTTTTTAAATGTTCGGTGTGAATTTCTCCATAAATTCCTCTAGCTGGATTTTTCATTTTCATTCCCAATATTTTATTTTAATCTAAAAATGTATTTTTAGAATACATTTTTATATATTGTATAGAATATTGGGAAATATGGGTTTTTCCAATGAAAATCAGTGTCAAGGTCTCAAATGTATGAACATTTTTGACTTTGTAAAATTTAATTTTACAAATAGACAAATGATTTGTCAAATGATATTATCTGATTTCTTTATTGTTGACAGCTACCAAATTATCTGTCAAATATAATAAACTAAATATATTTCTTAAGTTATACAAAAAAATGCATAATTTTAAAGAAAATACACATAACATACTTTAAAACTTTCTGTTTACAAAATTTATACTAAAATTTAAATTTGACAACTCAAAATAACTGTCAAATTACTTAAGATCTCATTTTTATTTATTATTTTCAATACATAAAGTGCTTAATAGTTCATTTTCAAGGATTTAAGGAACACTGGGCAAGGAAAGAAATCAAATATATTATGTTAGATGACAGCTATCAAAATATCGGTTAAAATCAAAAGTAAGCATTTGTATCCTGCATTATTACCAAATATTCTAAGTTTCTACACAAAAAAGGATATAAAACTTGATTTAATATCAATTAGTTATGTAATTGATATTTATTTAATCTTTATACTATTGGCAGTTGTCAATTTTTCAGTCAATGAAGAAATTATTTATGAAAAAGAAGAAACTATGTATTAAGTATTTTTAAAATTTAAATAGCTAAAATATTCCTTTTCTATATACAGAGGATACGTGTTAAGAAATTAATACTAAAATAAATATATTATGTTATAATATTATAGTCATATTTAAATTTTAGTATAAATTACGTAAATCGAAATTTTTAAAGTATGTTGTACACGTTTTCTTTAAAAGTATGCATTTTTTTCTGTATTCAACTTAAGAAATTGAAATACGTTTATTGTATTATATTTGACAGTTAATTTGGCAGCTGTCAACAATAAAAAAAGAAATCGGATAATGTCATTTCATTTCATAACGAACATTTTAAAACAAAGAGCATCCTAAAATCATAATTTTTACGATTTCTACAGTGATTTGGGTAAAACACTACAGTTTAGTCCCACTCTGCACCGTAGCAGAGTAATGCGTCACATACAGTAGAGTAATGAGTCACAATATCATACCAAAGTAATGCGTCACAAAGCATGGCAATTACAAAGCTGGATGAATTGATTATTCGGAGGTTGACTTAGGGATAGCATATATCTATGTGGAAGGGAAGGCGTGTGCGGAGGTTCGGTTCGACACAGTTGGGCCTTTGCGGGAGGAGCATATGCGCAGTAACACATTGCCATATAAAGATGTAAACTATCTTATCCTGTATATAAAAATGCAAGGATATCACTAGGAGACAGACAACTGGAAGCTTAGAAGATTTTAATACAAAGGGCTTAAAGAAATAATCAGATGCGCACTTAATGGACGGTTCAGATTATCAAACTTTGCTATCCCTCACAAGATGTTACTCATTGACTCGTTACTTTAGCAGAAGAGATGTGATAACTAGCAGAAGAGATGTGAAGAGTAATTAGAAATCCCACGCCGTCTGGTTAAAACGCATTACCAGCCTTTACAACAGTGTCTGAATTGCTGATAAAGTTGGACAATACAATAATATATCTATACAGTATAAAAACACTGAAATATAAATAAAAAAAAAATGCAAAATAAAACAATTTATTTTGGCACAGATGAGTATACTAATATAATGTAATATGTGTTATAATTATATAATATAATTTGGGTAAAGTATTTATTTATGAAGAGTGTATGACATATTCATAGTTTTACAGAAGTACATAAGGTGAAGAATATGGGTGAAAAATTGGAGCGTTGTACGTATTGTAGATGGACGGAACCACACTGTGATAAGTCAGCGGGACTCTGTAGTGAACAATGGGAGTTGGAGCGAAGATCGGAGCGGTAGCAGTGTATTGAATTAGATCAGGCTTAGGTTTGGGCGCTGGGGCGGCCAATGCTACAGCCAACAGCATAGCGAAAACGCACTGAAATATAAAAACAAAACAATATTAGGTGGATGACGAATATCTGTTCATATCATCTTTATATTTGATATTTAGCAGTTTTTTTTTTTTGAAAAATGGTCACTGCATCTTTCGCTTATATAGTCGTTAAAACTAATACTCCTATGTTTGGAAGAAACAACATAAAGGAAAAAAAAGTGTACTTCAAATAATAAAACATTATCGGTGGATATATACGGTCTGGCAAAAGTCTGGAGTAATGCCTATACATTTTTTAACAATCTGTTTCTTATGGATCACTTAAAAATTAAAGTTGGTGATTTATTTTTTGTTGACGTTGTGGCGATCTTCAATTTGTGTATTTTTTCTATTGCTCTTCAGCTGTGCCAGCCATCGTTTTTTAATCTTTTTTTTTTTTTTGGAATCAGCCCACGACTCTGACCTGATTTGACCCCCTGTGACTTTATGGAGTTACGTGTATAATAAGGAATGCCAAAATAATGTGAATGAATACTAATGTGAATAAACACCGAAGTCATCCAAGTGATAAATATGCTAGTATATGGCGAATGCGCCTGGTAGAACTCGATTTTAACCGATTAGACAATATATTTAACTTTAACGTTAACTCTTATTATAATTACCCCTTAAATTAGACTGTAATTTACAAGCAGCGGGACGGTATATCTAAAGAGTAAACAGTCAACGTGAAAATAATGAAAATGGAATGTTCTTGAGCCTGAGATATTTCTAAGGCTTATTTTACAATTATAAACAAAATATAGTACATATAATCATCGAACATAAACAAGATACTAGAACACCCACACTCCGTCGGTACTTTGATCGAGCGGTTACAAAGGCCATCCGCCAATTTACGGCTGTAGAACGGTTTACGGGGGGTATTTGATAAGTACTCGGACTTCCTAATTCGCGAGCGTTGTTACGGGGGACGGTAAAAATGCACTTTGGTATGTCGTGAATATGGATTTGTATTGAATTGAAATATTTTATTGGAATAAAACAATGTGAATAACATCAGAATGTTTATTAAACTGATTACATTGCAACATTGAGTAAGACTAATATATGTAGGTAACAGATAAGTTATAACAGACAGATAATTAACATTATATTCACAAATATTTTAAAACTGTTAATTTAGTAAGTTTTTTTTTAATTTTTTTTTACGTTTAATATCACGGTTTGCGAACTTTAGTGTATAAAATAAACGAAGTCACAAGGATGCGTAAAATGTGCATTCTTTAATAATGTTTTGATATTAGTCCCTATAGAGTCGGCTGAGGCCAGTTTATTGAAGTTTTCAATGAATATATTTTCTAGTTGCACTATATATTCCACTATATTAAGTGAAGGCATTGTTAAACCGCCGAAAGCCGCCGTTAAGCTTTGACTTTAGCAAAATGGACCACCGTTGTTTCTAAATTATTTGTAACATTTATAAATTCTAGACATACCGGACAATAATGTTGTACCAGACATTTTTTAATAAGATAGCCCGTAACATATACCAGCGTAACATATACCACCTTCTGTACTACTAAGGTTTCTGTAGTCAGCGGTAAAGACTTTTAAACATTTATGTGGTGTTGACAGTGAAACAATAAATTCTTTACAGCTTTCTACTAAATTCGGAATAATATTTAATAGAATTTCGTAAATTATGTCATTCATACAGTTTGCTCCATCGACATGATCTAATCATTTTAAAGTAAATAACTTTTTAAAAGCTCTACCAAACCGAATAGGTGTTCGATTCCTTGCATTGCCACAGCAATTTCTGATCTGGCTAAAGAAGTTCTCAAGACAATCTTGGTTAAGATTTCTTGTAAGTAGAAACGTAAAGCCTTTTGTTTGCAATGTATCCTACAATAATTTTAGTTAGTTAATGGTTAATTTCCAGCCAAATATAAATTTCATTTGTTTGGTAACACTTTTTCCTTCACTATTAATCACATTTATTTGATTTAACGATGAAGTAACTATTAATTTTGCGTACTTACAAGTTTGAACATTTTGGTTGTGAGTAAATCGCACTTCCTCGCAGCTAACGTTAGAATTAACGAAAACTAATGAAGTACTTGCCGGTGGAAGCTTATATTTATATGATACCTAAGCTTAAGGTCGCATATTGATATAGTCTGAAGAATTTTTAATAATTTCGCGAAATCGACGGGGCCTTATTAGTTATTATTTATTGTAAACAACTACGCATTAATTAATTATAAATAAGAATCGACCAATGAGCGTAGTTGATTAAACCGGGCATTTCTCATATATATCTTCTTTTGGGCATTTTTATTGTGTCATTAAAAATTTGACATAATTTACGCTAAATTCGACCCGCACGCACTATAACGATTTATATTTCGCAAACAAGAGCACCATAGACGAAGACGCATTGCGCATTGATCGACTCGAATTTTGGGTATTGACATCGCTTAATGTATTACGGAAAAAAAAGCAAAAATCAATAATGAAAAAAATAATGAAAAAAAAAAACACATACATTTTATACATTTTATATATCTTATACAGCTTATACATTTTATACACTTTTATACATTTTATACTATTTGACTTATCATATGTACTATTAATGTACTTACAGATGATGAATAAATATTATTATTATTATATTATTATAATGAACTCTACAGACAAGTGTTTCTTTGAAAGTAATAGGTGCGCAAGTATGATTCATTTTTTGAAATCCATTTTTCTATTTGCTACTACCACATTGTTTTCCATCGTGTTCTGCGTGTTAAACGGTAGCTAATCATATGTGATACTTGATATATAAACTTATTTTTAGCTTTTATTTTTTTTTAGCTCTTTTAGCTATTTTTAGCTTTTTTTAGCTTTTAGCTCTTTAGATGTCCACTTTTGTGTCTGGAAAGTCTCATTTGCTGGAAGCTTTTCTTTCATCTTCAACCTCAAAAAAAGTGTTGCCGAAGCTCATCATAGGCTTTCTAGCGCTTATGGCAAGAATGCTCCTTCATTAAGAGCCTGTCAAGAGTGGTTTAAACGATTCAAATATGGAGGTTTTGATATCAACGACAAGGAACACGGAAGGCCATCAAAAAAATTCGAGGATGAGGAACTGCAAGCATTTATGGATGACGACGATGCTCAAACGCAATAACAGTTAGTGGCTTCTCTCAACGTCACTCAAGTTCTTCTTCTTCTCTCAAGTTCTTCTCTGCATCTGGTGGGATCAGCACGGCATACTGTACTATGAACTTCTGCAAGCAGGCGAAACACTGCTCATCGCTATCAACAACAATTAGCGCAGTTACGCCAAGAAATTGCAGTGAAACGACCAGAATGAGCGAATCGACATGACAAGTTGAGACTGCTTTATGACAACGCAAGGCCGTATGTCGTACAATCGGTAAAAAAGACACTTGAAGATTTCAAATGGGAAGTCTACCCCACCCGCCGTACTCTCCAGACATCGTACGTTAGATTATCACCTCTTCCGGTCAATGGCACATGGTCTGGCCGACCAGCTCTTCCAGAATCGCGAAGAACTTCAAAAATGACTTGATGAATGCTCTCGAAACCAATTTTCTTTTACGATTGCATCCATAAACCACCCAATCTACGGGAGAATGTGGTTTTAACAATGGAAATTGTTTTTAATGTCCAATTTCATACAATTTTCTAACCTCAAAAAAACGCGGAGTCAACTTGCTCACCTAATAATTAATATTTCATCAGTTTTCGATGCTCTTTAAATAGAAAAGAGATTAATGGATTATTTTGAAAATGAGAATGTTAGGGATTTAAACGTAGTTAAACGTAAGTCGTTTAAGCATATTGAATATTATGATGTTTCAGAAAATTTTTGCACACTTGATGTGAGCTGTATTTTAGTCTAATAGGAAGAGCGGTCAAACCCAAATCCTTCTGAGTGACCCCGTATTGGTTTATAGCGTCTTGTTTCTCGACGACGTAATACATCCTCTTTCAGATTATTTAGGGAACGCAACAGACTGTTCTTGTAGATGACATCTCATTTGAATACGTTGTTTACTGCCACTTTTATTTCATGAAATCCCTAGAGTTTCATTTAGTGGCCTCACGGTGTCAAATATTGCACAACTAGTGATTTTGCACGCATGAGGCTGGTATTTAACCACACCTGTTAAACATTTTCTACATAAAATGGAGAAATATGTATTAGGACTTATATTATATTATAATTATAATATAGAGACATCCAAAAAAAAAACGTCATCAACTCTGGCTATGAACGAGAGAGATGGAAATAGCGGCCATGTCTAAGCTTTTCGGTTATGTCAAACTTTTGACAAGTGACTGTCACACTTTGTAAAATAAACAATGGCTGTCATATGATGTGACAGTCTTGACAAGTAAATAAGGTTATAAATTCGATTAAGAATAGAAATACGTCTTTTTTTTCTCGGCCAACTTTGATGACGTTTTTTTTTTGTATGTCTCTATATAATAACTTATAATTTTTCTCTTTTGAAAATATGTTATATTTAATGTAAAGATCTAAAATGCTTAAATAATTTAAACCATATTGAAATCATCAATTAAACTCTAGAGTATTAATATATTCTATCTAATCTAATATATATCTAATATTTTCGAAATTTTAATATGTAAACATATGTAGTAATTTCAATTATTTTTTCATCCCAGTATTTTTTTTTTGATATATTGCAATATTCGTGTTTTAAGCAAAATGAAAATTTTGCAAAAACACAAGAATAAAATGTGAATTAGTCAAAAGGTAATTTCGTAAGTGTTTTTGCTATTATATGCTTCTACTTAGGTCTAGTAATCACACTCTAATACACTATTTGGGCCCATGCTTTCTTACGAAAATACGAGAATTTTAAATTCCACCAGCAGGCGCTGTTCTAGAGGTATGTAAAATTTTTCAAAATAAGAATATACATCAGTTTAGTGATCCGGTTACTGGTTGTCCAAACACCCTGTAGCGTATCAGAAGAAAAGGCCAGCTTTCGCTTTTTATTTCACAATTTTTTCCTCACCCTTTCTAGTATCTAATAAATTTTCGACTACATACAAAACGCTGAAGAGAAACGAAATAAGAAATTGGAAATTTTATTTATACTACCAAAAAAAAAAACAGTTTTAATCTTCTCCTGAAGATGCCAACTTGGTTGGCGAAACGCGCGTCGAGAAAAGTGTTGTAGTTCAGTATACTACCAAAAGATAAGATTTTTCATTTTCAACAAATTTTGTAAAACCGAGTGGTTACCGAGTGAAAAGAGGGATATTATTTTACTAAATTTTGTGACACGTTAAATAGTTCTTTTGAAAGTGATAAATAGGCAACCATAAATATTTCAAATACGAAATTAAGATCGTATATTAGAAATAATTATATAACACTACAAAATTAAACAAAATCTGACTGCGTATCTAAGAGTAAAGCAATCGCAAAACTGGCATTTTGATTTGGTTAAACCAACATTAACCCCTCTTATTTAAGGAAACATTTTCAGTTCATCTTTCACAGCAACAATAGATCAGTACATCAAGTACTGACTGTGGTGTTCTTCAAGGATTTTTTTCTTACTTTTTTTGTTACATTTAAATCATTCATGAAAAGTAATTTTATTTCAAAATAATTTACTATAAAGAAATGGTTAATTTTATTTCAAACGAGGGTCCAAGCAATTGATTTATAAAGAATGTTATTACCTTTACGGTAAAACGGAATATAAAAAATGTTATTTACATAAAACAGTTATTACCTTTACGGTAATAAATAGGGTTCTTGGTTCACTATTTCAATGGCGATTTGCTGAAGAAATATTCTATGTAGTTATATATGCAGTTTGTATCTAAAATTATTAAATTTGGATCAGGTGTGGAAACATATTGTGAGAAGCTTTTTAAAATAAATTAGTTTCTTTACACGCCTCTTGCACATTGTAGGTTCTATCACAAAATCTTATTTTTAACTCTCTTTTTATACATTCTTGTCAGGTGAACATTTATTGGATTCGTGAGTTAAAATGGGAGATATCATGCCTATATGTAAGTAGGTAGCGTTGCTTTATATAAAAGTCTCTTGATATCCATAAAATACATATTGCTAATATGTATTACATAACATTCTTACTCTTCTATACCAGATTAATTTAGTTTTTTATCGGTTTACATGTTTTTACTGACTATATGAAATATCATAATAGGTCTAATTTATTTGACATATTACTTAACACCACTGTTTTCATTAGTTGTATTTTCTCTTGACCTATTCGTCAATTACTATTAATATTTTTGTGACCGTGTATGTACAATTCTAATTTTTAGGAATGCATGCATGTTATACACTAGTAACAAAAATTAAAGGATATTAAAAAAATTCCAAATTTTTGGGTGATTTTCAACAAGGGATAACTAGAAAAATGGTCTTACAGAAAATAAAAAAAAAGGAAATTGTAGCCTCAAGTGTATAGTTTTCAGATCTGGATTTAAATTTTTTTTAGCGGGAGCGGTTCTCATATAATCATCCGAAAACCAACAAAAAAAATTTTTTCCAAATTTTTGCTTGTCTCTGAAATGGTCTGTGGACTTAAAAAAATTTTTTTTCATCATGCGACCACAAAGCTCTTTTAGACAATTTAATCAGCTTTAATTTGACCTCTTAACGAGCTTCGTACGATGATTTGCCGCGGAGTTATCGTCGATCAAAGCAAAAAAGTCCTTTTCAACGTTGACAATCAATTACTCGGGAACTAATGATCGTACAGAAAATGGAGGTAGGGTTTTTGGAAACCGCAAAACATTCTCTATAAGACACAATCGGGGGCGTTTGATAAAAAATATTTTTTGAAGCGTTAATGTTGGCTGAAAAAAAGTTAAAAATCTGCGAATTTAAGGATATTTGGAAAATTTGGTATAACTTTGGATATAGTGGATGAACGAAGGATATCGTCGGTAATTTTTTAACCTCAAAGTGTCCCCAAAAAACCCTCAAAGTTGCAAAGCGCTGCGATTTTTTTTCTTACTGCCCCGAAAAGTTAAAGGACCCCGCACCAATCATATGGATTTTGGTTCCCGGCCAATTTTTCTGGGGTTGAAATATGTTTGAACTTTGAATCGCCCTGAACAAAAGTTTTCATGGCACCAAGGTCCAAAAATCAACTCCAAGCGAGTTATGAGCCGTCGAAAGTCAGATATCTAACTTTCCACGAAATCCCGCCGTCGAAATCGGAATTTTTTGGAATCTATTGAGTTTAGCAAAAACTATCTAAGAACAAAAATGTCTTAGAATTAGTCAAAGAATACCCTCAAATTTTTTCAGCATATTTAAGTTTTTAAAAAACCAAAAATTATCTCTAAAAACTGAAAGGAATTCTTGAGGGCATTCTTGAAGACATTTTTGTTCTTAGATAATTTTTGCTAAACTCAATAGATTCCAAAAAAATTCCGATTTCGACAACTCGTGGAAAGTTAGGTATCAGACATTCGACGGCTCGTAACTCGCTTGGAGTTGATTTTTGGACCTTGGTGCCATGAAAACTTTTGTTCAGGGGGATTCAAGGTACAACATATTTCAACCCCAGAAAAATTGGCCGGGAACCAAAATCCATATGATTGGTGCGGGGTCCTTTATCGTTTCAGCCAAAAATCACCGTAACAAGCAATTTTTCGATTTTTATACATTTTTTTCAACTTCAATATGATTTTTTTGGCGACAATCCATATTTTTTTTGCTCAAAAACATTACTCGTTGGAAAAAATCGAAAAAAAAAATTCAAAAAAAGTTATTTTTCGATTTTTTCCAACGAGTAATATTTTTGAGCAAAAAAATATAGATTGTTGCCAAAAAAAAAAAATATTGAACTTGAAAAAAATGCATAAAAATCTAAAAATTGCTTGTTACGGTGATTTTTGGCCGAAAAAAATAAATTTAAACCTTCGGGGCAATAAAAAAAAAAAATTGCAGCGCTTTGCAACTTTGAGGGTTATTTGGGGACACTTTGAGGTTAAAAAATTTCCGACGATATCCTTCGTGCATCTACTATATCCAAAGTTATACCAAATTAAAATATCTTTAAATTCGCAAATTTTTAACTTTTTTTCAACCAACATTATCGCTTCAAAAAATTTTTTTTATCAATCGTCCCCGATTATGTCTTATAGAGAATGTTTTGCAGTTTTCAAAACCCTACCTCCATTTTCTGTACGATCATTAGTTCCCGAGTAATTGATTGTCAAAGTTGAAAAGGACTTTTTTGCTTTGATCGACGATAACTCCGCGGCAAATCACCGTACGGGGCTCGTTATGAGGTCGAATTGAAGCTAATTAAAATTTCTGAAAGAGCTTTATAGTCGCATGATGAAAAAAAATTTTGAGGTCCACAGACCATTTTAAAAGACGAGCAAAAATTTATAAATTTTTTTTTGTTGCTTTTCGGATGATTATGTGAGAACCGTTCCCGCTAAAATAATTTTAAATCCAGATCCGAAAACTAGACACTTGAGGCTACAATTTCCTTTTTTTTTAATTTTATGTACGACCATTTTTCTCCGAGTTATCCCTTGTTGAAAATCACCCAAAAATTTAGAATTCTTTTAATATCTTTTAATTTTTGTTACTAGTTTAGTTTAAATTATTTCCTATTCCAAATCACGTTTCTTGTCTATATGGTGTACCTGTAATAATAAACATCAGGGCTGGTTAAGTGTTTTATTTTTTCATATTTTTTTTTTGTTGCTGTTAGTTTTCTACATGTGTTCTAATAGTAAATGTGGGAGTGTCCGTAGGGATAATAGCTGTGACCAGGGTAGAAAGCTGGAGCAGCGTAGGTCAATGGAGCAGAGTAGACAGCTGGTAGAAGTGGTGCAGCATATCCGAAACCGGGTTTCGGTTCTGCTTTTGGTTCAGCTTTTGGTTCCGGTGCGGGCACTGCAAGGGCTACTGCCAAGAGGACAGCGAACAAACACTGAAAACATTACGGACCACTTTAATTTCAATCCGTCAAAGCATATGAAGAGAAAAAAGTTAATTAGAATAACCAATATAAAAAAATAGATTAAAAAAATGTCACCTTCTAATAATTATCAACCTGTTAATAGTAATGTTAAGTAAGTTATAGTAAAGGTAAGTTAGGTAACCTGTTAATAACCCCAACATTAAGAAATATAAATGTGTACTACATGATAACAGCATGACAAAAATGTTAAATACAATTCTTGCCTGTGTTAACTGAGAATGTTTTTGTATAAATCAAGATTATGTTAATAATGATAGAAATTCTAAACTAATTTCATTATAACATATAATACATGCCCTACAGGTCACAGACTTATTTAAGTATCATTATATTGTCAAAATAACAATGAAAACAAAAGTTCTTGATTTGGTAATTTTCACTCTGTTACATTTTTGTAAATAAAACGTAACAGTGTCTCTGTGGAATAAAACGAAGCACACTTACGATTTTGAACATTTTGGCACTTGTTGCTTTAGTTCACAGATGAACAACTGATGAATAGTCAGAACATAGCTCTGGTATTTATAGTATGCATCTCAAAATCTCGTAAGGTCACTTTTTGAATGGGTAGGTAGATTTATTACTAAATGCGACCAGGACAGATCTGACATAATTTATTATGTTATAATTTTAATAAATGTTGAATAAAAAGTAGGTTGATATTAATAGCCCGAAACTAAAAAATATTTCTGATTTGCTTAGTTCCGTTTTTAAATTATTTTCATCTTATTCATCGCTTATTGATAAAATAATTAAGTTGCTAAAAAAAAATTCTTATGAAAATAGCATTTCCCGGAGTACACCATGTTAAAATATACAGTCACCATGTTAAAATATACATATGTATTTAAGTAATGATGGCGAGTAGTTACAAATTTAAAAGTTGCCACAAATTTAATTATCTAAAGAATAATCTGTACACACATATAAATATGAATATAAAATTACCTGAAAAGCTAAAATTGTTGTTGCGTTACAAATTGCAGTCAAAAAAAGGGTGTCCTCGTACATGATTTACTTCTGTTAACTAAACAAACAACTCACGATCCCCACCCAACTATATCGGCTTGGGTTTTTTAACAATTCCGGATAAAAAATGTAAATAAACATTGTGACGCGTGCTGCGGATAGGTATCAGATAAAATCGTTCATAAGATTGGACTTCAGGCCACTCAAAAAGTATTGATGGAATGGTAATTATTATTAACATATTTCCTTTTAAAACTAACATAACTTCTGTCTACCAGCTCTACCGGTATTGATCATTTTTAGGTTTAACCGGAGCCGATGCCGGGTACAAATATCTGAACCATAAAATAATAAATTTGAAAAATCCTTAAGGGCATATTCTTGAATGTCTAAAATTGATTCGATTTTTAAATTTGTAGACTAGAACCAAGTAAAAAGTTATTAGTAAATGAAATGTAATAAAGTCAACATAGATCCATAAAACTCGTGGGTTAAAGGTTTTTCCCCTTCCCAGGGAAAACCCCCCCAAAAAAAAAAAATATTAAAGAAAAGAACAAGTTTGGAATCGGCAAATTGTTGTGTTTCATACAACATTTTGGTCAAGCAAATGTAAATATTATAAAGTAATTCGTGAAAAATCGAACTGTGTAAAACGCACGTCTTTAACTTTGTTGGATAAGATGCTATTTAGAATTATTTAGAGCGCTGTCATCGTCACCATTTTCAAAAATTTCGACATTCCCAAAATGGCGGTTTTAGTAACCAAGTATGGTTAATAAAGTCGACCTAAAACTTAATGGAGCACCAAAAAATATACAGATATACAGGGCGTTCCATTTAAAATTACGAAGATATGTAGCGGTCACATGAAATAGAACCCTCTGCTTGATTAGAAATAAATATTTTACCACACAATTTTGAGAAACTTTTCTTAAATTTACAATACCAGAGTTATGGAAGTAACCGTCTTAGATGGAGCACCCTGTATATAGTTGATATTTAAGCTTTAACGCTCCAATGCTTGGTTACACGTGTTACAGATGTACGAGGTGTGTAAATTAAGTAATGAGACTGGTTTTTAATTTTTTTTATTCGAATAGAATTACAATTCAGTATTGTCTCCTTCAAAATAACTTCCTTGGGAAGCCTGTGTGGCTTTACAGCGCTGGAGAATGTTTTTACTGGCTAAAGACTCGTTTTCTGAAATGGCTGTTTGACAAAGCGCATTGTCGTGATGCAACATCTAGTTGTTCTTAATATTTGGTCTCACACGCATGACCATTTTTCCAAATTTTTTCAAGAACCTCTCTGTAAAAGTGTTGATTTACTGTTTGGTCTGGAGGCATGGTTTTTTGGAACCATTTTTGCGCAGATTTTTCTCATCCCCAATTCGTTAGTCAAAATCTGATGAACAGTGAGGTGATTCAAATTTACCTCTTCCCCGATCATTCCTGTCGTCAACCCACGATCTGAATGCACAAGATACCGTATTCTATCGACATTTTCATCAGTTCTTGAAGATGAAGGCCTTCCGCTGCGTGGTTCATCTTCAATCGACTCTCTTCCTTCTGAGAATGCCTTAAACCATCGAGAAACCTGGGCTCTTGAAAAAAACACTGTCTCCGTAGGCGTGTTTAACTTGCACTTGTAGAAGTATCCGTTGCGCTATGTCCAAGTATGAAGCAAAACCTGATAGCACACCGTTGCGTTGCTCAAAATTAATGTCACTCTTTTTAAAACGCACTAAAATAAACCGGTTTACGAAAAAACACGAAGAACAAACAAACGACCAAGGTTCAGACTTGTACTGATGGTGCATTACATGTTTACCTACCGCCCTTCCAAGTCCCGTCTCCGCAGTGTTGCTAGTCTCACTCGGGCGCTACGTTGCCAGTCTCATCTCAATCTACACACCCCGTATTGGTATGCAATTAAAATAATAAACACGAATACTTGGTCATTGTTTTTATTATTTGTTTTTCTTTTTTGTTAGCATGTTACAGATTTTCTATAGTAAATTATAAATTATCATTCTAATAGTACAGATGTGAGTGGCCGTATGGGTAGAGGTCGTGTCCAGCGTAGAAGGTTGGAGCAACATAAGCCAGTGCAGCAGAGTAGGTAGCTGGCAGGAATGGTGCGCCATAACCGATGCTGGGTTTTGGTGTCGGCTTTGGTTCCGGTCCTGGTGCAGCGAGAGCCAAAGCAAACAGAATAGCGAATAAGAACTGTAGTTAAAAAAATACGACCAAATCAATTTTTAATTCGACGAACGGATAGGTATGTATATGCAAAACCATATAGAAACCATAGGAGGTTTAATAAAATATTGATTTATATCTACATATATATGTGTTATCGAATTTTAAATTGGTAGGTAGGAATGAACAATACATTTTTTCATAAATATGTTGATAAATTCATCGAATTATGGAACTGCCTGGCTGCCACGTCAGCTAAAATTAACAGAGAAAAATTCTATTCCACGTAATCTTCAGCTAAAAAAAAATTGAAAATAATTTTCTATACTTTAATTTATTTAGAGAGATTAAATTATAGATTAGATCAATTATAGAAAATATAATTAACGTAACATAGATTTTTGGATGTACCGTAGTTGTCTGGAATAATTGTGCATATGAGGAAAATATTGCAATATGACTTTTTAGGGTGAATTCTGACGTATATTCTGCACACAAGTCGTACATGATTATGTTATTTTAAAAAAGCATGGAAAGCACCCTGTAAATTTTTACATTTTGTAGATTCTAACGGTTAATTCTAGGTCGACTTTGACGATTCCCTTACTTATGTCTGATAGTTTTTGAGATATCCAACTGGCTTTGAAAACAAGACGATTTCAAGGTCTTTGAATGAGGCCCAATAGCATTTAACCATAAAAGATAGAAATCCAGGTGGTCCTTGGACGATTATTTATATTTATCATAAATTACCCTATTTTTTTCACTATGGGCAAAATGGATATGTTATTCAGAGTCCGTAAATATCTGGACACTACTAATTTGACAATTTTAAAATGTGAATACCATTTCTTTTTTAAATGCATGATCCCGGTTAATATTAAATAGTGCCGTTAAATGCGAAATTAAATGCCCTTTCTACTGATATCGGGTTATCAATACTTATCTCCAACAGTTTTCCAAGAATATTCGATTCTTTCTAAAGTTTGCAAAAATCGGATGTCTACAGCGTCACGGAGGCGTTGCAATTGCGTTGCTTATTGCACTATTTGACGTATAAGCCAAACTAAACGTCACTTTAGAGTTGACTAGCTTTGACTTTCTATTTTACTGTGAAAACGTGTTAAAGTGTATCATAATATTTATGTATCAATGTCGCTGACGCAGGAAGAAATGGTTGATACGGTTTTTGTTCTTGGTGCTTGCCACCGAAATCCGTTTTTGGCATCAAGAGTTTATGCACAACGCTATCCGGACATTCTTTTCAAAGACAAATCCACATGTGTATTAACCAAAACGGAGAATATTTTGAGCAGTCGTTGTAAATCAACAGGCTAAGGTTATGTAGCCTTTTCTTGATTGTGTTCCCTGTCTTTGTTTGAATTTCGTTTCACTTGTGTTCTATTTTAGTTGTTGTTAGTGGTTTAGTTTTGTTTGATAAACCACTTTTTAAACATCATTTTGAGCAGTTGTCATTCAGTAGGCTAGTTTTATGTCGTTTTTTCTTGATTATGGAGTTTCGTTCCATTTGCGTTCTATTAGTTGTTGTAAATGGTTTATTTTTGTTTGCTAAACCACTTTTAAAAATGCCAGTAGTATTATTACTACCAGTCCCAAGCCTGACAAAATGTGAGGGAAAAGTGATTTTGCAACGCCTCCGTGACGCTGTAGAAATCCGATTTTTGCAAACTTTAGAAAGAATCGAATATTCTTGGAAAACTCTTGGAAATAAGTATTGATAACCCGATATCAGTAGAAAGGGCATTTAATTTTGCATCCAACAGAACGATTTAATATGGGTCATGCCATTTGAAAAAAAAATAGTATTCACGTTTTAAAATTGTCAAATGTAGGGTCCCATATTTCCGGCTCTGAATAACGTATCCATTTTGCCTATAGTGAAAAAGATAGGGTAATTTATGCTAAATCTAATCGTCCAAACCGCAGGTTTCTGTCTTTTATGGTTTAAATGCTATTGGGCCTCATTCAAAGAGCTGAAATCGTCATTTTTTTCAAAGACAGTTGAATATCTCAAAAACTGTAAGAGATAGGTATAGGGAACCCTTAACAAAGTCGACCTAGAATTAAACGGGGAATCAAAAAGTGTAAAAATATACAGGGTGTTCCATTTAAAATAACAAAGTTAGGTGGCGTGCAGAATAAACGGAGCACCCTATATAATTGAAAATATTTTCATCATATGCACAATTATTCCAGACAACTACCACCCAAAGCACTTTTTTGTTAAATTTCTAATAACAGAGTTGGATGAATCCGCCTTAGGTGGAACACCCTGTATAATAAAAAAAAGTTGACGCCAAAAGCCCTAACACATGAATTGCAATATGCTCTCGATGGAATTATTGATGAGACAACTTTGTCCTACATACATCTTTTAATTTTGAATACAACGGAACAACGGATTACAAATGCAGGTGGGAATTAGAAATAAATATAGCATCGCAATCGGAATTGGACTTCTATTTCTTCTATATTTCTAGTATACAATTAGGATATCCCATATAGTTTTTTAATACTTTGTTGTAATTCAGTCAATTGCCTAACTTAATAATTCACGGTGAAAATCGATGATTTTCTGTCCAAGGAAACAGATCATCATGTCATCTTCAGCAGGTACAATAAATTTGGTAAAACCTTGAACTATTCCGTATTCGAATCCACTTTCATAAAATTCTTCTGGACGAATTTATGAGTGACGACGTCAGTATGACAAAAAAACGGGTTAAAAATATAGTTCTCCATATCCTGATTTCGTTAAAATGAGTAAGATCGGTTTTAGATAAAACTAACCACACTCTAGAATGCTTTGTTTCCGACACTACGTATTTTAAATGTTAAAAAGGTTAAAAAGTTTTAAATGTTAAAAATACGAGGTGTGTAAATGAGGTGAGACTTTTTGTGTGAGTTTTGAGTGAGATTTAAAAAAAAATTATTCGAATAGAATTACAATTCGGTATTGTCTCCTTCAAAATAACTTCCTTGGGCAGGTACACAGCGCTGCAGACGGTTCTTCCATTCTTCATAGCAGTGATGGAAACTCATATACTGGAATAGCCTTCAGCTGGTCGGTTACAGCCGTTCGAATGGTTTCTATTGTTCCAAAATGACCTCCCTTGAGGCGATTTTTCAATCTCGAGAAGAGAAAAAAGTCACAAGGACTTAAGTCAGGCGAATAAGGAGGCTGAGGAGCCACATGAATGTTTTTACTGGCTAAAAACTCGATTACTGAAAGGGCTGTGTGACAAGGCATATTATCATGATGCAACATCCAGTTTTCTCTTGATATTTCGAAGTTCTTCAAGAACCTCTCTGTGAAAGTGTTGATTTACTATTTGGCCTGGGGACACAAACTTATTTCCGGGTCGTACTCAAACCCCCTAGTCTCATCACCAGTAATGACACGTTCCATAAAATGGGGATCATTTTCAATCGATTCAAAAAAGTCAAGACACCTTTCTCTCTTGATGTCCTTTTGTTCCTGCGAAAGGTTTTTTGGAACCACTTTTGAGTATATTTTTCTCATCCCCAATTCGTTAGTCAAAATTTGATGAAGAGTGGTGTGATTCAAATTTAACTCTTCTCTGATCATTCTTGTCGTCAACCGACGATCTGAACGTACAAGATCTCGTATTCTATTGACATTTTCATCGGTTCTTGAATATGAAGGCCTTCCGCTGCGTGGTTCATCTTCAATCGACTCTCTTCCTTCTAAGAATGCTCTTGAAAAAACACTGTCTCCGTAGGCGTGTTGAAGTTTTGCAACAGTATCTGTTGCGCTGTATCCAAGTCTGAAGAAAACATGATATATTGTGTAATGTAATAAATAATGTGCCGAAACAATTAGTACGGTATTACTTGTGCATTATATAAAGAGTGTCCCAATATGTACTCATAGATTTGCTTCTTGAATAAAATATTGTTGAAAAATAATATGCTACTTATCACATAGACATGGCGGTATGTTTTAAAAATAATATTGTCCAAATGTTTCCCTCAGCTGTTTTTACTGAATGATTTTTTTTACTAAAATATCGCAAAAGAGGGGAATAGTACGACATAAAGACATAATATGAAGTCTAGTCAAGAAAGTGTATAAAATATCTAGTCAAGATATTTTATTATGAAATAAATAAAAAGTCTTACCTTATCAGAATAGCGTCTAGTAAAATGATACGTTTTATAGATATCAAGTGATCTGGATTTTCTACCTGCAAAATCTACACTACGTATATGCTTAAGTCGATGTATTTTGGAATATATTCAGAATTCTTAATTTACATCAATTTAATACAGCCCTTTGCATATATATATATATATAACATTATCGTATCTGTTTTGGAGTCAATTACAAATAAAATAAATTCATGTGATAGGTCCTACGCACATTGTCAAAATAAAACGAAAACGATTTAAGATGCATCTTAAATTCACATAAAGTCATGTTACTGACTGATTTTTTACTAGAATATCAAAAAAAGAGAATACTAGTACCAAATAAATACATACGTAGTTATCTAGTATTATGTTATTTCAATATATGTAAAATCATTATTAAGTCTTATCAGGCGACTAGCACAACAATACATTTTATAGAGATCAAGTGATCTAGAATTTCCACACTTGCAAAATCTACACTGTCTACACCTGCTTAAGTCGATATCTCCTGAAATATTTTCGGAATTTAGAAATGTACTGTAAATGAGTCAGGTTAATCATACATCTTTATTAGTTTAATTGCTATTATAATTCCCTTGCTAAATAATTTTTAGTATATATGTGTAACACGTTTTTCATTAATATTTATGAAACAAAGAAAATTTGATAATTTGCATAAAATCATTGTTCAAATCACTTCAAACCTATTAAAGAAAATATGTGGTAACTGTATTATTTATCTTTACTTATGGGTTATTGAGAGATATCTAGGAATATTGCTAATACATAAGTTGCCTTTGTATTATACTTTTTCCTTTATCTACTTGGATATCAAACATTCGACATGAAAAAATTGTAAGGGCATTGAATACTATTTTGAAAAAATACTTGTATATATATCTACTTGTATAAATTGTGACTAGATGCTCGAGTAGTTCATAGTTTGAAAGTAACAGATATAACCATGTACAGTCACCTACCTATTTTCCTCCTGGTCAGTTTGTTTTTCGCAGTTTGTATAGAAACTGCCCCATCACCGAGGATGAGTGATAAACACAATATTGACAATTGCACGCCGAATTTATCGTAAGTTCTTTGTGTTTTGCTATTTTGGGTCATTTTCAGAACAAAACTAAAATAAATAGCGCTGTCAAAAAAGAACAACGAAAGAGACAGGAAATTAGAATAGAATAGTACGAAACACAAAAATGCATTTAATTATCCTTTAAATATTCATTTAAAATTATTTGTATTTATTCTGTTCACTGCTTTCAGTGCAATAATGTTGATAGGAAGTACATATAAACCTATTTTGGAGTCAAATAAGTACCTAACATTTATTCACAATTAAGCTGGTTTGCTTTAATGTTTTTTTTTTATCTTGAATACTTGACCTCTATAAACCAATGCCAGTACTTCAATTGAAAAAAATAAACCAAACAAAGACTTAAGACTGAAAATATATATTATCTACAGGAAAGCCAGACAATTGGAAAATCCTTTAAAGTCTTATTCCATGTTCATTCAGATCTCTATCTAGAAATGACACCTGCAGGCCATGTCCCAGAATCATGCGTAAACAATGGCAAGTAAACATGCGTAACATGCATAAACAACGGCAATGGCATGCGTAACAAATGGCACTCTTGAGCATCTAGAGATTCCTGATAACTTTGATGTCCAAGTCGGCAATTGTTATCACGCTATCAATCATGTACTATTAATCACGCTATCAATCATGTAATATTATCGATCATGTACTATAAAATAGCAATTTAGTCCAAGCGAGGTGTTTCAGTCAGATTTAGATCATCGGTTCCTATACTCAATCCAATAGAAATGAGTAAATACGTCTTGTTCTTGTTCTGTGCTGTCACATCATATTTCTGTTATGGTGCTGTTATAGAACCTCGTATAAGTGATACCCATAACGTTGATGAATGTTCGAACACGTCGAAAGCGTAAGTTACAAGTCAGTTTCAGTCATGAACTTGCAAGGAAATACTGAAATTACCTATTGAATTTTTTAAGAAGAATTTGCTGGTTTAAAATGGTACTAGAAAAATGGTGTTTTTTTGTCAAATACTTTTTCAGTTGCACATTCAAAATATCACATTTTTAACAATCATCTAAATATACTGACAACAGCTTATCTTTTTCTGAGTGAGGACCACCATTGATGCATTTTTTTCTTCTTCATTGCAATGAGTCATTTTTGTTCATCTGACTATTTTAAGTATTTATCGAATTGTTCTCAAATTACCGATATAAACAGAACTTTGAACATGACCTTATGTATATTAGAACAAAACAATGGAACCCAAAAACGTTATTAATATTGTGTTAGCATTGCAGCAACAAAAGGTTTTGTTTTAAAGTTTTCACGAAAAGCTGTATTAATTTCAGAGTAAATCAGTTAGTGGGAGAAAACATTTACCAGGAAGCGCAGTTTTTGGGCACCATAGAGAGGACCATCGTGTATCCAGAGACTGGAGTGTCTACAAGTATAATATCATGTCTCAAGGTATGTAGAAAATGTAGAGGAATATCCCCTACAAAACTGTATAAAAACTTACAAGAGTAAAAAAATAATTCTGTTTTTATAGGTAATTAACATGGACACCAGCAACCATGGTGGATATCCAAGGATAGTCAGTGGAGGTGTCGGTTCAACATCTGTTCAAATCCTGCTAAAATCTCAATGGAATCAACCAATCAATTTTAGAATAGAAATTTGGTCAGAATAAAATTAAACACGTACAGTTGCATTCAAAAATTGTTATTACCTAGAAAATTTGTAATAAAATCTATAGCAAATTATTCCTTCATATCTTTTATTGGATTCGTTATATAGGATTCGCTAAAAAAATCAACACTTTCAAATATAGTTTCTCATCGTTTTTGTGTATTAATTTCCCAGGCAACTTGCAATACTAAATCTAGAGGTATTATAGTACATTAAGAAGTTTTCATTAGTCTCGAATCAATAGGGAGTGAACCTGATGTCTGTAGTTTGAACTTGGTGAGTGTCATAACAAAATAAAGAGGCTCTATTTGGTCTTCCATTGTACCCAGGGTGATGTTTTGGAAGTGCCAAAGCTTTTAGCAAATTTGGACTTCACCAGCGTTCTGAAAAATATAGTAAAAGACAACGATAAATTTTACCAACCTCCTTGTTGAGATAAACTCTAGTTAAACATACCTTAAGGCATGTCTTGGTCCTGTTAAGTAATTGTGATCTGAGTTCTGCCTCGTTCGAAAAGACCTTCGATGGTTCTAGCCTTCCACCTCCAACTACTTACTTTATTAGGTCAGCTGAAGACTTGTACATATATCAGACTGCCTCTTGATGGGAAAAATTAATCGGAAAATTTGCTCTTGTACTAACCACTTATAATATGCCCCATTTTGCATGTTAGCAGACCCTTCTCATGTCTTGAATGCGTCTTGTTTCCTCTCTTGTATTCTGTCCTTTTTGAGAAATCTTCTGAAAGATTTTCTTAAATCTAATGTACTTGTCACAAATACCTGCCAATCAATTACTGAATTATTATAAGTTGTAGCTAGTTATCAGAAATGTGATCTTATTGGTTTATTTCTGTTTAAAATATAGAATAAATACGACAGTATAAAAGGAAATGTACCAAAAACAAAACCTTGTCCTAGCTGCAGTTTTTCTAAACCATACAAATCAACTGCTGCATCTTGTATTTTCCACTCCTCGACATGAGAAAGCTATTACTTTAAGTGTTTACTTGTCTCGTTTATCTTCGGTATTATCTTTTATTCTAACAGCGTCCTTATCAATTATACAATTTTTGTAAAGCAACAGTTTTACAAATTATAGCAAATAATAAAATTCTGAGATTTCCATAAAACGCAATTAAACCATTATTTAAACAAACCGATATGTCGTACAATTTTATTCTTTTGCATGCAGTAGGTTAATTTGTTCACTAGATGCTTAAGATGCTTAGGTTAATTTTGTCATATTACAGTGATATTTACTCCACAACAACATAACAAATAAAGTTTTATCCAATAATATATGTATCATCGACAGTATTACATCTTCTGAGAAATGAAATATAATGGAATACTATTTACTATTTCATTAACTAGCAATCAAAGTGACCTTACATACATATGTACGGGGTGTGGCATTAAATAACCGAACTGATGCTACTACCAGCGACAAGTTTGAACAGAACTGTATCTGGTTATACTTTCCCCAACCTGAGCTAGCTGGACAAGCCAGTGGGTCGCTCAATTTGACTGTAGCAATAGTTTGAATTAGTCTACGCACCGGTGATGCGTCGAAAAAACGTTGAGTGTTCAGATGGAGCAACGGGTAAATCTCAAGTTTCTTGTTAAATTGGGGAAAACTTTTACAGAAGCAACCGATGACAATCCGCGCCCCGGATGGGCCTCAGCGTCAAAAACGGACGAAAACGTTGAAAAAAATTGGCAAAATAATCCGCGAATATCGTCGTCTAAGCATCCGAGGGCTTGCTGAAATAACAGAAATCGACAAATAATGTGTTCGTCAGATTTTGCACGAATCGCTCAACATGCGCAAAAATGGGGCCAAAACTCCTCACTCCCGAGCAAAAAGGAATCAAGAATGAACATTTGCGCTGACATTCTAAACAACATTGATAGTGATCCAGGCTTGTTAGATATGGTGGCACTGAAGGGGGCAAGATTCGAAAGTGTGGAAGTGGTTAAGGGGGTATTCTAGTCTAGAGGCATGCAATTCGGGCGGTTTTTTAAAGCTCTGTACAAACGAAACAAAAAATATTTTTACTATCCATTTCTTTATCATTTGTTTATTGATATTTTAAAATAACATAAAAAAATTAACTGAAAAAAAAAGACTCAAAATTGACAAAGTTATGAGCTGGCAAAGTGGGGGGTCCAAAAAAAAGGGTGTCCTGGCGTGCATGATTTCAACCCTTCTGGTCAACTGAAACAAAAAAGCCGAACGGATTCTTAATTAGTATAGATGCCCCTATAGCCCGAACCTTGGAAAAGTCAAAAAAATCATTTTTTTCATAAAATGGCGGCCGTTTGAAAAAAAAATTTTTTTTTTTAACAATTCCGATTTTTTTAAAAATAGTAAAATTAAAAATTTTGATCTGAGCGTGCTTGAGGCGATAGATGAATGTATAAAGAACATTCACACCAAATTTCAAATAAATCGGTTCATTAGAACTTGAGATATCGTGCACGCCAACTCGAAAAAAGTAGTTTTGAGAAAAACGCCTTTAAAGTTTTGAGACAAGTTTCCGGCAATTTTACTCAGTTAGGACGTCCACGTTGCTTGAAGGCTGGCTCAAAACTAATTTGAAATTAATACTAAGACGAAAAGATTCCGACTAAATATGTTTCGTGTTTCGTAAGTACTCGGGCAGCGTCTATCGTCTATTGTTCATTTGTTCCGGTCCGGAGCCGATGCCTCGTCACAAAAATGGCTGTAACTCATAAAATAATTGAAATTTTGAAAAATCCTTTTAAGGGCATATTCTTGAATGTCTAAACTTTGGAAATATGAAACAAAAAAAATTGTTTTTTTGTAATTGTAATGAGTAAAAAGTACTGTAATTGGTAACGAGTAAAAAGTGTTATGGCAGCAGTTCGGTTATTTAATAACCACACCTCGTATTTTTACTATCTGTTTATAAAAATTAATCATACTAAAAATTATACTACTTAAATCTTTTGACCTTACCTCAAATAACAATACGATCAATATAAGCAGATAAATTTAAATAAAATAATGTGGTTAAATGTCTAGAGATAAATATTTGTATATAATCGCATTATTTGAACTTGGATTCTAATCAGGAACATTGTAGATAGGTCTATAAACTAATCTATATATCTAAACCTATAGATTTTGAAACTTTTCAAAAACACGTAAATGAAATGCAATTCGTATAGCTTTCACAGTCTTGAGCACATTCTTTATATTCCAGATAACTTTGTTGCTTTAATTTAAACTTGTATCACAAAATAATAACAAGCTGATTTAAAAAACTGATCGGAAGTACAGCATTTAAGAATTTTATTGCCCTTTTATTAACCGGCCGTAGGTTAATAAATGAACTCTGGTTATAAAAGGACCGGTTAATGGTCCCTATAAAATATATTGTAATATATATTATAACCTTGTCATCTATTCTTATCTGAATCATTGTTTGAACATGACATAATACTATCTAAACTGCTATTACAATTCGTTTGTGTAAATATAGTGGGAAAAAAACTTAGTAAGTATTTTATTCAATTATTCTCCGTTGGTACTTTTGAGTGCCGTCTTAACATCCATTTGCCATGATTTGGCTACTCATAGTTCACTGACCAATGTGGACCATCATAATATCCTAAATTGGAAAGTTCACTAAATACTTAATGCCGTCTTTTAAATCATCACACGGATGTATCAAACAAAGCTTCATCGCAAAAAAATGAATTCTTCCTGTCTTCGAAGATCCAAGAGCGCTTTGTTTTTGCTAAAATTAAACGTCTTTATGTTTGGATTTCAATCAGAAGTGGGTGTCTCTTTGCTAAAACGACCGTTTTCGTTTCTCTCTCGCATAACAAAATTACGATACATACCTTATCAAATGCGTGTTACGAATGGATTTTCGATAGCATTCTAGTGAAACCTGCATCCCACATTCTCCATTCCATTGATTGTTAATTTACTTAAAAGTATTTCTCATATCGGCTTTGCAATTGTTGTGCAATGTTACGATATCATATATTGCAAACTCAGGACCAAATAACAAGATCACTTTGCTATTCAGCGTTGTTAGACTTAAATCAGAAATGACGACGGTGGCAAGCAATAAACCAGAAAACAAAGGTGCTACGATTGAAAATATTACGTTTATTGTGTATAGACGTCAGTGTAAAATTTGCAATAAATATCCCACAACTGACTGTTAATTTATGGAACTGTTTGCACAAAATTTATGAGTATCCGGACATTTGTTGCTTGGTCTCGTAGACGGCAATTGTTAACGTGCAGATAATCATAATAAAACATCAATTTAGCCCAAACGAGGTGTTTCAATCGGATTTAGTTCATCGTTTTCCATACGCCGACCAGTGAATATGAACCAATGCGTATTTCTCGTTTTATGTGCTTTCACAGCCGACTGTTATGGGATGGCTCCTTCAGTAGGCGATGGCCATGACATTAACGAATGTCCAGACGCGTCTAAAGCGTAAGTTACAAGTCATTTTAGTTACGAACTTGTGAAGAAAAACTGATAGTGAGTTAACCCATTAACGCCCAAACGGACACAATTTTTCGTCCTTTTTGGAGCGTCAATCTCGAAGGGAAATTAATGAATTCGCTCAATAAAAACCACTTTTCCTAATGTTTTCGGATGTGATCTTTCGATTTCCGGGGTCAGAATGCTCTAGAAAAAAAAATATGGCTGACTTTATGGACAAAAGTACTGAAAATTTTGGGATTTTTTTTTGTCCAAAAAGTACTCTGACCTACTCCGGATTGTGGAGGGAGGTAGAGGCAATAGTTGGAGTTGATGATAGGATTTTTTTTTGCCGACCTCAACTGACTCTAATCTTTTCAAAATGGCGGACATTGCATAAAATCTCATGAAATATGAATTTTCCTCTAGTATTAACGAGAAAATAATGTTATTGTTAGTTTTTCTTGGTCCAAAGTCATTTTCCGCAATCAAAACAATACTACAGAATATATTTGACTAAATTTTCAATTTTCAATGATGGCGGATTCAAAATGGCAGCCGGATTTCTCAAGAAATAGCGCGTTTTTCATTATAAAAAGTAAATAGGAGTTTGTAATTATACTTTTCCTATGTCATTTCATGTTTTAGTAAGATTTTGAGTTATTTCTGGTGAAAAAAGTCTGAAATCCAAGATGGCGAATTCAATATGGCGGACATCATTCTTGAAAATTCAAAATTTGAAAACGGAAAAATTACAGTCATATTTTACGTAGAATTCTGATGGAAAATGTCCTCTCAATCTTTTTCATAAAAATGCGTTCTATCTGAGTAAAAAATTATTTGTCTGTAACGGTATATTTGTCAATATACCGTTAACTATCTTCTTATTACCACTATTAATATACATATATATTAGCATTAAGGCACAAAAAAAATAGTTGTAAAAGTTTCATGTTGAAAAACTGTTTTAATTTCAGGAAAACTCGATTAATGGCAGAAAATGTTTACCAGGAAGCAGAATTCTGGAGCACTATAACGAGAACTATAAAGTATCCAAAAACTGGGGTGTCGAATTCCCCAATAACATGTCTCACGGTATGTAGAGAGTGGATTCTTGAGAATTCATACCCTAATTTTGTCCATTCATAGTTCATCCCTCATTTACATAGTTCCGAAGATATATTTTTACAGGGATATGCACCTTATTTTTCCTGAAATTTCAGAATATTCTATCAGACAAACAATTGAAAAGAAATATGCAGCATATGTTTAATTCACATTTTGTTTGGAACACCCATTGTTGAATTTCGCATACCTTTCTGGCATGACATAATATGTAGCGCTTTTTTAATGCTTTTGCATTTATTTTTTGTATACCTGTATGCAGTAGTACCAAAACAATACCAAACATACCAAACACCACCTTAATATACTGTTTACTTAGGGTAAACTTTTAGAAAAAAATAACTGTTAGATATATATATTAAAAAAATGACGAAGTAAAGGGGGTTTCAAATTCCCAAGAATCCATCCTATACATGATATTGGACTGTCTACTAAGGGCATGCCCTGTATAACTCTATAAAAACTTGTAAAAATTAAATACGGCTTTTATAGGTGACCAACATGGACATCACTGGTTATGGTGGTTATGCGAGAATAGTTAGTGGAGGTGTAGGTTCGACCTCTGTTACTATCCTGCTAACATCTCGGTGGAATCAACCGATCAATTTTAGGGTAGAAATTTGGGCAGAAGAGAAAAAAGGATAATGTTCAGTTACACATATGTTTGTCATTACCTACAATATTTGTAATAAACTGTTTTAATGGATACGTTACATATGATTCGCAAAAAAAAAAATAGACGGCAACACTTTAAAGTTCACTCACAACTGACGTAGCTGGTATGAAAACGCGAAAGTTGTTGCCATGTCCAGAGACATCCTGAGACCTGTAGAAGTCTTCATCAGTTCGAGGAAATAGGGACCAAATGTTATGATTGACGTTGGATTCTCGGTTCGTCTTCCAATCGCCAGGAAGATGTTTGAAAGCATCCAATGCTTTCATCCGCAACTATTCCAGATATGATTTTAGTGTTTATAGTAGACGACGATACATTTTAATTCCAGCTCTATTGTTCATAAAAATCTTAATTAAAGATACCTTAAAGACACCTGTTAAGTAAGTGTGACATTTGTTCTGCCTTGTTCGAAAAGGCCATCGATGGTTCTGTTCTTCCACTTCCAACTAGGTATTTACTTTCTTAGGTCAGATGAAGACGTCTACATAATTTTAGCTGTCTTTAGTCGGAAAACGTGAAGTAAATATTTTGAAAAGAAAGGTGTACTAGGTTTGAACCAGAAACAGCTTTCATACAGGTTTTCAACGTAATGCAGGTCTCAGCTGTAAAAACTAACAACAGCCAATTAGTAAATTATCATAACATGTTGCTAATTTAAGAATAATCATTGTCATATCGTTGACTTATTTCCATTTAAAAAATAAAATGAATGTAGTGGTATAGAGGGGAATTAAAAATATAAGGAATGGTATTCAAAAAATGTCTTTCGTTATATAACAAAATGTAAAACCATATTCGTAACAACTTTATATTTACTACAAAACCAAGTAAACAGACTTTGTCCTAGCTCTAGTTTTTATAAAGCAAACAGGTCAACTGCTGTTTCTTATAGTTTCCACTCGTCGACATGAAAATGCTATTAATGCTGTTTACTTTCCTATTTCACCTACAGCACATATCTTTGATTCTAACCGCATTGTTATCTTTGTAATTGACCAGTCGTACAGATTTAATTAAATAACTATAATCTAAACAAATAACATAATATTAGTAATGAATTAGTAGTAATCTGAATTAATTGTCCCACAAAAAAGTTCTTTTATAATTGACCACAAATCATAATATAGAATTTTCATCATTTACTTTCTGTTGTCTTACTGTAACTTACAATACATACAGGAAACGAAATGAAAGAGGTTTATTTTTTAACTAAGAAAAACCTTTAGTGTGCTGTAAGCGGGAACTCCCTCAGTTGTACCACACCTCAACACGAAACTGCTATTACGGAAAATGTTTATCATTCAGCCCTAGTTACGGTTTGTTTGATTTTAGCCGCAATTTTTATCAACTAGAGCGGGCATGACAATAATCATACAGATCTGTTAAAAAAAAGAAATAAATATAAATGGTTTCCACAAAAAAAAATGCGTTATTTTTCAAGTGTACGTTATCCTGTGAACATGGTCTTCCATCGACATATAGTCGTTGTTGTGATTATCACTTTTTCAGTATTCTGCAATGGATTTCTCTGTCCGCAAATTTCAGACACCAATAGTATTGATCAGTGCGATGCTACAAAAGCGTAAGTACTAAATTTTATTTCGAATAATAGATTGCATATTGACAAGTGCTTCGATATTTCTAGAATCTTCGATTTTTTTTAAAATAGTTAGTTATAGAACCTTATTAATAGCTACATAACTTTACACGGTTTCAAAATTTTATTTGAATAAATAGACAAGTTAGAGACTGTTGCATATGCCTTATGTCACCCGGTATAATGGGACATCCTGTATATCCTCCTTAAATATAAACCTTTCCCATTCAAAAACGCAGATTGCTTGCAATTGTTTTCACTCATATGTATTTTTTAGAAACATTCCTCTTCTCCAAACAAACGTATATGAACCGGGAAGATTTCTAACGATCTTGAGAAGAACCGTTGTATATCCAGAGATAACGTCAAATGATCAACATCAAATATCCTGCATTAGGGTAAGTTTAGTTTACTTTCAAAATTATTGATAATGATTGAGGTTCCGAAACGGTGCTGTAACGCAGGGCCGGATTCGTAACCCGTCATGTTATTGACGGAAGATGACATATGTGAGAGATCAAAAAGACAGGAGTAAAAATGTATTGCTTCTGTTATTCAGAAACACCGACTGTCCTCATTGCTTGAGAGTACGTTGCCACGACCAGTAGATTTTCTGCATTTATTCTCGTTAAACGTGAGCTATTTGGCCTGTATATATGGTTGTAAAGGGAAAATGATCGTTCCACATCTACTGAAGTTAAAGTGCAAATTCCAAATAGTTCACATGGATAGAGGACAACACAACACGCGCATTATTTTCATGAATTTCGTTTGTAACAGTTTTCTGTTATCACTAACATTCATTTTTATATCTTCAGAGGACAGGACGTGTTACTACTATTTATATACTTTTAGCCACTGTTTGCAAAACCCGTTTATTAGCTATCAACATCGGGGGCACTAACGACCTTATTGCTGCAAAATATGTTGTTTCGTCCACTGTCAGCCACAGAAATTTATTACGTGTGGCTTCTTTGATATTTCCCATGACATGTTGATATAAATGGCTACTAGGCAGTGAAAAATCGGATACATATTAGGCAAAAAAAAAAACGTACCTAAAATAATACCTTCCACAAAATATTCCCAAAGGCTCACCTATCAGAAAACACACGATCGTATTCCCCTACCGTCTAGCTCCGCCTTCGACGTCTCGAAGGCAAGATTGGCTGTCGTCGGACCACCGAATATAAACATGACTAGAAGATCCACTCTAAGCTCCACCCACTAATGCACTCTCCTTGCCCCGTCTCCTATCTTAACGGTTCTCGGCGGCCGCGCTCATTAAACATTGTAGGAGAATACATCACGTATGACGTCTGCTCCGCCCATATTCTGCCATGTTTCCCTACCAATATTAGATGCATTTGAAATACATGTAATATAATCTCCAATACTTCCAAATAAAAATTCCAGACGTATATACAGTTTGTGTAAAGCCGACATCGGCCAGTTGTGAAAAAGGACAACTGCTACACTTCTCATTCTAACAACAAGCACAGGTGGTGAGAGGGGCTATCTTATTCCCTCACTACCTTCGATGCGTGTGCGGTTGCCTCTTATCTGTCGTCTCACTTCTGTTTGTCCTTTTTCATAACTGGCTTTACACACACGGTATATCGACGATTACAAGGTATACACAAACTATTTGATCCGTCTATTGTAAAACCCTGGTAATCATCTTTTTAAGTCTATTCACAAATGGTAACGACTGTGCCATTATTGCAGAAATACACAGAAAATCAGGTAACATGCAAATACAGTACACGAATTTACGAGTGACTAACTCGTGACAAAAAAAATTGTTTTCAATGCGGCGGTCAACCCGTTTACACCGCCGGCAGGTCGCTATAGGAATATCTCGCTGTCATACGGAGAAAGTGTATTACGAGGTCCCGAGTTCCCGCGAAGACTTCGTTCGGGATAACATTCTACGCACGGCAGTAGCTTGGGTATACAGGGGCAAGAAATATACGCTTAAAAAATACGGTTTATACTTTAATTATCATAGAGTTGTATAGTACCGGCTGCGCGTGACAGCATACTTTCCCGGACTTTAATAATGATAAAGGAGACCGCTGGAGACCTCAATAATAATTCCTCAAGCAATATATCTTGTTCTGCTATTCACCGATTTTTCAAATTTTATAGCGAAATAGATAGAAAGAAGGTTACTACCATACTTGTTCCCCTCATGCTTATGCATTTAATATACGAAATATTTTTATTTATTTTTATTCGAAAATTTTTAAAAGCAATTTTATTAATTATACGAAGTTATGTTATTCAACTATAACATATCGATTAAAACATAGTTAGTAAATCACACACGTCTTTCTGTAGAGCACTGTGCATATACTATGTTTTACTTTACTGATTTTTCAGAATGCTGTATCTCAGTGAAAAATGGTCTTATCGAGGTCTACAAAAAGCATTTTGAAGCTTCAAGTTTCTAGTTTTGAGATATTTCGGCAAAAAAAATTTGTTTCGCGCAATTTTAGGAAGTAGTGTGAGAAGAAAATTTTGCGATTTTTTTTTGCTTTTTTTTCAAGTCCACGAGCTTGAAAAAAAATTTTCTAACTCATCCATGGTATGGACCGGATAGCTTGATTATTCAGCTTCAATTTGTTTTTTTTTTAAATCTCGATACGACCATTTGTTGCTGAGATATCGAACTTTCGAGGGTCCTTTTTGATTAAAAGGACCCTTTTTGTCTTTGATTGACGATATCTCAGCAACCAACGGTAGCACAGAAAATCTAAGGGCAGAATAAACCCCCTACAAGGTGCTGCTGCGATTTTTGAGGAGAATTTTTTTTTAATCCTTGACATGAATTTGAAAAAACAGGAAAAAACGTGTAAGTGATGGTTTTTCAGAACATCAACGGCTGAAATTCAAATCTTCATGAAATGACTAATGTTGCATGTGCCTTTTACAGTTGAATATACCCCAAAAAACCATGCAAAGTTACATTACGATCTAACGAACCGTTTTCTTGTTGTGAACGGTTAAACTTTTGAAAAATATAAAGGGTCAAAAGGTTTTTGAGCTTAAACATGTCCTAATCATGGATAAAGTGAAAAAAAAATTCGAGCATTTTCACAATTTTTTTCGCAAACACCGTTGAAATTTACAAAAAAAAAAATTCAAAAAAGGTTTTTTTTTTCGAAAATTGAAAAAAAAGATTTTTAAAGGCTTCCAAAAATTCTGATTTTTCACTACCGTCGGCATTAGCATTACCCAAAGCGTACCACATGGAGGTTGCACGATCGGATTTACGCTTCTTACACACGTCTCTCTGTGTGTGTGCGTGTGTGTTTGGGTCTGTTTGTCTGATGTTTTTGACTATCAATTTTTAATTTAATTTAAATTAAAGTTGATGACCCAAATGGCGTTTCGACCCTGATTCATACTTGCTTAGACGACAAATTTCTGAACGATTTTCGTGCAACCTCCACGTGGTACGCTTTAGGTAATGCTAATGCCGACGGTAGTGAAAATCAAAATTTTTTTAATCAAAAGTTTTGGAAGCCCTGAAGAAAAATTTCTTTTCAATTTTTGAAAAAAAATTTTTTTTTGTTTTTTTTTTATTTTTTCTAAATTTCAATGGTATTTGCGGAACAAATTGTGAGTAAGCCCGAAAAAAATTTTTTTTTCACTCTAACCATGATTAGGACATGTTTAAGCTCATAAAACGTGACCCTTTAATTTTTTTCAAAAATTTGACGGTTTGCAACAAGAAAACAGTTCGTTAGATCTTAATGTAACTTTGCATGGTTTTTGGGGTATATTCAACTGTAAAAGGCACACGCAACATTAGTCATTTCATGAAGATTTGAATTTCAGCCGTTGATATTCTGAAAAACCTTCAATTACCTGTTTTATCCTGTTTTTTAAAATTCATGTCAAGGATAAAAAAAAATGTTCTCCTCAAAAATTGCAGCATAATCTTGTAGGGGGTTTATTTTAGTTTTCACAACTGCCCTTAGATTTTCTGTGCTACCGTTGGTTGCCGAGATATCGTCGATCAAAGACAAAAGGGTCCTTTTTCATTTAAAGTTCGATATCTCAGCAGCAAATGGTCGTATCGAGATTTCAAAAGAAGCAATTTGAAGCTGAATAAACAAGCTATCCGGTCCATAGCATGGCTAAGTTAGAAACATTTTTTTTCAAGCTCGTGGACTTTTTTTCAAGCAAAAAAATCCGCAAAATTTTCTTCTCACACTACTTCTTAAAATTATGCGAAGCATATAGCTCTAAAAAATTTTTTGCCAGAATATCTCAAAACTAGAAACTAGAAGCTTCAAAATATTTTTTTTAGACCTCGATAAGATCATTTTTCACTAAGATTCTGAAAAATCACTAAAAATTTGCGTTGATAGCGGAAAAATTTTTTGACCCTTTAATTTTTTCCATTAGTGTATATGAAAGACCGGTCTCAGTTATTTTGAAGTTAATAATAGTAATCCTGAAAGTAAGAAAACTGTCATATGATTTCTAATTTTCTAGGTGACGAATTTGGACGCAAGTGGCGGAGGGGGTTATGCTAGAATAGTTCGAGGAGGTGTAGGTTCTTATGACGTACAGATCCTTCTGACATCCCAATGGGGTCAATCGATTAACTTCAGAATTGAAATTTGGGCAGATATCTAACGAGAATTCATGTATGTAGGTCAAGGCAATAACTGATAATGTGTACCTAGTATGAAAAAAGTGAATAATGTGTAACCTGTTATTTTAGCCAAGTCAATATCAGACCCTATATATACCAGAATAAATAATACTCGTATATATTTCGTTTACTTTCAGCAAGGTAGGCAGCATCGCCTTTTTTAACAAATTATTGGACATTTGATTGAATCGATTGAATGTAATGGATTGAACTAATAAAATGTATGTTTACTGAATTTTTTGATTGATTTTTTTTTGTAACCCTTTAATTTTGCATATATTCATTAAAAAAACTGGAAGTTTTCCACGAACCACCGAACTACTATACTTTTCTCGAAGCGCGTTTCGCCAACTAAGTTGGTATCTTCAGGAGAGGATTAAAACTAAATTCTAACCTGCACACTTGCACTATTTATAGTTAATTTGTCGCCTTTACTAACATCCTTTCATACCATACTTTCAAAAGCATCCGACTGCCTACTGTTTGCTACATTCCTAATTAATTTTAAAGTATTTTTATTACTACTTATTTCATAAGTTGTAAATATTGTGATCAAAAGTATATTGGGTAAACGAAAAGATCTATTTTGACTAGATTTAAAGAACACATGGCTCATTTTAAATATGGCATAACGGAAATAATCTACCATCTTGTGTTGCCCAACATGCTTTTGACAACAAACATAGAATAGACATAAATAATTTAAAATTAATTAGAAATGTAATAAATAGTACACAGTTGGATGATTTTGGAAGTTTTGGAAATCATTAAATGTAACAGTAGTATGAATAAGGACAACGGTCCGATACCCACCAGTCCACTGTTTGCTCTGATAAACAAAGACATATGTTACAGTTCAGTGAACCGTGGCGACAAATTAACTATAAATAGTGCAAGTGTGCAGGTAGAATTTAGTTTTAATCTTCCCTGAAGACGCCAACTTAGTTGGCGAAACGCGTGTCGAGAAAAGTATTGTAGTTCGGAGTTTCGTGGAAGACGTTCAGTTTTTTGTTTCTACGCCGAAGGTAATTTTTTATATCCTTTAATTTCTATGCCTAGTGTATGTTTTTCAGTCGTCATTTAATTGTTAATTAGGTAACTGGTAGAGGTAGGGAAAAACAATTTTTTTATGCTTTTGCAGAATTTCTAAATGCAGGGTAATTCAGGTAACTTTACCTACAAGTTTTAGAAACACTTGTAAACTTCTAATCCTTTAGAGTAAATAGGAAAGTAATAGTGATCATATGTTCCATCAATGGATTGTGCTCGTGAATGAATTAATCATCACGTAATTCTGTCAATGTTAGACAATTGCGTAACAAAACGTGGTTTATGAGATGTCTGACTCGCATACGAATTTTCAGTCATAACCATTTCTTGTGTGACATATTTTTATCCCACCTGAGCTAGTGACAATTACGTCGTCAATATATTGTATAAAAGACGTTTATCAACAAGGGAGTTACCATAGTTTAGATCAACTAGATACCAAGCCACACCACAAAGCAAAAATGTTCAAGATTGTAAGTATAGCCACTTATTTTACTTATTGTTTTAGGGTATTAAAAGTCATTTCGAATTCAATTTCTCAAGTCGTGGGGTGCCCAACATTGTTATAAACTTTACTCATTTGTAATTTGTCGTGTACTAGGTTGTCCCATAAAATCCCGGCCGACCAAAAAAAATTATTTTATACTAACATCCGTAATCAAACAACAATTATTCTTCAAAATAAATGCTATCGTTTTCTGTAGTTTTCATTTTCATTTTATTGTTCATGGTTGAGGGGAGGTCGGACCTGGGTTGAACTCCAAGGCTGGTCTCGCCGTTGTTGAAGTGCTTGAACCATTCGGCCGCTGTGGTTTTGCTGACCATTTTCTCGCCTTCCACTTCGCATTTCCTTTGCTGTCGCCTTTGTATTCTGCCCCTTTTTCCAATAGTGGTGCAGAAATACGTGAATTTTCAATGTTTTCCTCAGTCATTTGAGACCATGTTATATTTTCAATTACAACTGGATTCCATGTCAAATCGACTAATGGTTGGAATCGACCTCTTTTTGATTTGGATGAATTTCGACCAGAACTTTTTCTTTTATCATATAACGCAGTTCTGCCAAAGGAAAAAAATAAAAAAAATTTTTCGTAAGTTATGCAAAATTCAAAATGTCACCATTTTTCTCATTTTTTTCAAATTTGTTTTTCAAATATCTCGCAAACTATTATAGTTACAAAAATGGTTCAAACTTTGTGTTAAAGGGGATACTTGGGGCTACAGAAAAAAAATTATTTCGATTTTTTTTTCCAAAAATCGCTTTTTTGCAAGATTTTGAAAATCAAAAAATCGTAAAAATGGACGCCTGACATAAAATTGTTTGCTCTAATTTTTTTTAGAGTACCTCTAACTGAGATTCTGAAATTTTCAAGATGAGGATTTTTTTCTTTCAAAAGATATAAATTTTTGAGTTCTGAAAAAAACAAAGTTTTTTCTTTGGCACTCACTATATAAAACAACGATAAATTTACTTCTAATATTCCATTTTAAGGCACAAAAATTAAAATAAAGACGTAAAAAGGTAAAAATAAAAACAATTGATAGAACGTTTTTGTTTTTCAGCAGCATTTTAATTTTTAAATTCTATATAATTATATTAGAATCATCGTTTTTTTTGTTGTTCCTTGCTCTGATGTTATATATTTTGAAAGAAAAAAATCCCCATCTGGAAAATTTCAGAATCTCTTAAGATCAGTTAGAGGTACTCTATTATTTTTTTTGATTTTCAAAATCTTGCAAAAAAGCATATTTTGGAAAATTTGTTCGAAATATTTTTTACAGAAATGTTTTTTCTATAGCCCCAAGTATCCCCTTTAAAACAAAGTTTGAACCATTTTTGTAACTATAATAGTTTTCAAGATATTTGAAAAACAAATTTGAAAAATGAGAAAAAATGGTGAAATTTTGAATTTTGCATAACTTTCGAAAACATTTTTTTTTTCATTTTTTTTCCTTTGACATAACTCCGTTATATGATAAAAGAACAGTTCTGACCAAAATTCATCCAAATCAAAATGGAATGACCCATCTATAAAAATCAATACAGCATTTTAAAGAGAAATAAAAATGCTACAAAATGATACCAAACATGAACAGATTTGGATTAAATATCATAATTTATTGTCAAAAATTCAAGTTTCGAGTGTCCGAGAACGTATGGGACAACCTATTATAAGCAATGATTGTTGACAGTAGACCTGCTCTAGAGAAGTTATGGATTATATGAATGAGTGGGATTGTAAAAAAATATGTAGACTGTTATGAAAACATATAAATGATGTGAAAAAAATTGTTATGTTATGAACTGAAAGAAATTGAATATGACAGACATCGACGTGCGAACAATGGAGATCAACAGTTTTTCGATATCCAATCAGAATGGCTGCATTTTCTCAGACGTATTGGAATCGGTTATCATGTGGATTTAATAGGTCTTCAGCAGGCGCTTACGCAAAAGTCTATCGTCTGTGCAGCCGTTTGAGGGCTTTCAACATTTATTTTTACATTTTTACTTACAATTATCTTACTTATATTTACATAGCTGTACCACATACATACACATGCAAGAGACGGAGATTTTCAGTGAAAAAAAATTTCTCTTCCAATTTTGATGTTAGTTTGGAATTGTAAACAACTTTATTTAGTATATTTTTAAGTAGAAATGTTTTTTATAATTCACTTTTAAACGATATGTCACAAGTTGTCATGTGCATTCAAAATAGCAGCGCTGCAGACATTTTTAAACTCATGGCGCTATTTTGAGGCCAATGAATAAGTTATGTTTTTACAGTGTCCCTTAAATTTCCTTTTCATTCCTTAACATTTTTTTAAATTTATGAATGAAATATTTATTACATAACAAGCGATTTAAGAAACAATTTTTGGTTTCTAAATGATTAATCTACTGACCAATCATATTATCTCTCTACTTAAAAAAATATGTAACTTAACTTAACAACTCCACATTTTATTTATACAATGAATTTATACAATAACTGTAAAAACAGAAATGCGTTTAAATGAGATATATTTAAGTCACAGTATGTTTTTAAAAGCAGACCCTTTTTAGTATTAACATGCCCAACCCAATAATTTGAAATAAAAGGAAATACTCTTGTGCAAAACCCATAAATATTTTATTATTTTCACCTATGGAAATTCGTATTTTTATATATACAGACAATAACGAAAGTCACTAAACACATTTTAAAAGACATTTTGAAAAAGTTCCAAAAAGTTTTTTGGAACCTTTTCAAAGTTCTTAGATCCATATCGGAGCCCAAAAGAAAATCTTCGGAGTATGTATATGATTAACTGAACCAAGTTAACTAAACTAACCAAGTCAACTAAACATTCAAAACTCTACCATTCTTATTACAGTTTTCGTAAAAATAACTCTTCATTATATTTTAATAAAACACAGCGAGTTCTAAAGGGATATTAATCAGTCCATTTTTACATGTGGCGTAAAGGGCTTTTTTGAATATTACTTGGGCTTATTAGACGCAGAACTTCACAAGCTGTAATTTTGTCAGAAGCAAAAAAAATCAATAACGTAATAAATAAATTGTGTCAGAATTTAAGTAATGTTCAATAGGTAGGTGTTTGATGACTTTCATTACTGACTGTATTTTTATGTACATCTTCTATTGTTGAATTTGTTTTCATTTATTGAATTTCAGTGCGTTCTCTTCGCTTTGTTAGCCGCAGCGTTGGCTGCTCCAGCTCCAGAACCCAAAGCGAAACCAGATCCCAAAGCGGACCCAAGCCTATTCGCCGCTGCGTACGCAACACCGATAGTGGCGGCCCCAGCTGTTGCATACACCGCTGCTTACACAGCCCCCTTGGCCAGTTACGTGGCCCCCTCTGTCTACACCGCTGGATACACGGCGTACTCTCCCTACGCGGCGTCTTACATTGTAGTATAAAATGTTTCATGTAAATCATTTTTTTTGTATGATATTTATTTTCATCTGCATAACATCTGAATAAAGTATTCGTTTCTTGTTGAAATTAATTGTTTTAATATTGTTTTTGCGCATATTTTTGCATGCATATCGATTGATATATGACGATTGATTCACATGCCAGAGTGGAACCAGAGCCACATTCTAACCAGGGCTCGGTATTTATAATTAAGGCTAAAATATGGAATGAGCAAGTCGAAGAACAAATGCATGCTGATTTACTTTTCTTGATAGCCAGGGTATAGTTTACAATGAGTTTATGCCTCTAGGCCAAACAGTAAACCAACACTTTTACAGAGAGGTTCTTGAAAAACTTCGAAATAGGGTCATGCGTGTGGGACTAAACATCAAGAATAACTGGATATTGAATCACGGCAATGCGCCTTGTCACACAGCCATTTCAGTAAACGAGTTTTTGGCCAGTAAAACATTCCTGTGGCTCCTCAGCCTCCTTATTTGCCTGACTTGAGTCCTTGTGACTTTTTTTCTCTTCCCGAGATTGAAATTCACCTCAAGGACGTCATTTTTGGACCATAGAAAACATTCAAACGACCGTAACTGCTGCATAGAAAACAGCACTGTGTGGCTTCCCAAGGAAGTTATTTTGAAGCAGACAATACTGAATCATAATTCTATTCGAATCAAAAAATAAAAAAAAACAGTCTCATTACTTAATTTACACACCTCGTATAGTGGATGTCAGGATGCACCAAAAGTTTTTTTTTACAAATATTTGCTGCAGTGACGAAAGATATTATCCTCCTCCTCCTCCTCGTTTTCGATGGTGCTGAATCGACTGAGAGTGGTCTCAAAAGTTTTTGGACACACTCACCCTCGCAAATGGTCAAAAATCCCCCCTTTTCGCATTTTTCTGTGTCATGGACCTAGGAAGTGAATCGTCTAGATTTGTATTAATGTTAAAATCAAAAGTCTAGCAACTACATTAAATGGAGCAGCCCTGGCAGGTTGTTTCAACCCTCCCAAGGCGTGAGAACTCAACTTATCGCGAATGCTAAGATAGTTTTTCAAGGTCACTGATATTGGAAAAAAATACTGATTGTCATCCCCGAGTGAATTTCTGGACAGAATGCTGTCATTAAATCATCGGGAATATACGTAGTATATTTTCAACACTGACAAAGTGAACAATAAGTAATAACTATTAAAAATGAAATCTTCCACAGTCACTGTTGCTTATTAAATATAGTATTGTTCAACGTTTGCTTAGCAAACTTAAATACATCAGTATGTAGAAATTTAAAATGACAAACAAACGTAGGCTCGACAAGAAGTAATATATTTTTTAAATGTTTTATTTTCGTACTGTATACTATAATATTCAAGTTATGGTAAAAAATATTATTAAAAAAATAATAAAAAACCAGCCATATTTTCATTTCAAATTTAATATATTCAATATTAGTACAAATCAAACCAAATCATCAAATGGACTTCATTTACAAGTACTTTATTTAAAAGTAAATTTGTGTAGCAACACTGCTCTTACTATACACTATAGATATAAGATAATAAATACGCAGTATGCACTAAATATTAAAATTCTTGAAAGAGTATAAGTTAAGAGCACTTATGAAGGAATTACAATTGAATTCATGAAAACATATTTCCTCACCATATGTCCAGAATGTTCCAAAATAACTCTAGAATTACTTAAGATCGTAAAAGGGACATGCGTAAGTAATTCTGTCAATGTTTCTCGTTACTTCACAAAAACCTTGCATGTCTTCGTAACAATATTCGTCTTGCATATTAATTTCCATTTAACAGTTCTAAATTTTTTTACCCCACTATCTCACATCGAAGAGCACCTACCACGCAGTATAAATGTGAAGAATTTTTTTGAAATTTACCATTGCCTTCTTGGTTAGTACAGCTGACACCCACATACCACCACAAAATGTTCAAACTTGTAAGTACTTCTGTTAGTTTCTCAACACTGTTTTAAATTAAAAGATACTTATTACTAGTTATTATATTAGTGTGAAAAAAGGTAATTATATGCTTTTTGTCAATTTCAGATTTCATTTTTTTAAATAGTTTTTTAGTGTTTCATAAGTTATTCGGAAAAAAATATTAAAACAAGTAGTTAAAAGTACAATGAGACAAAACTTATATCGATAAACTATTTTTAATATTTTTTTTAATTTTGATTCCTTATTATTAAGAAAAAAATATCCTCCTTATTATTAAGTACCTAACGTAATGAGAAACAATCCAAGAAACTGTTCCAAGCAAAACAATTCACGAGACTCAGTGGATTTTCAATTACCTCACTTGTTTGTCTGTCAAAATTGATATGCAACCATCAATACACGTGTGTAATTGCGGGCGCATAAATTCCAGGGAAGGTATATCGATATGCCTTCCCTAGATTTGGCAGTGTCCTTGGGGTTATTCAGGACTATAAGTCATATGTAAAAACGTCTCTCTGAGAGCACTATGACAAATAATAATAACGTGAGCTGAATATTATTATTGCTGGTAGACAGTTTTGGGCACAATTTCGACATGAACTATGTCCAATCGTGTTTGCGAGTAAAACCATATACCAAATACATAAAAAAGTGATGAACAATGTCAGATATATTGACAATTCTAAAACAAAAACGCTGAAAATATTGTAAACACAGTGTATACGTATTTTAAGATGAGAGGCAACAATTGTATTCAAGACTCTCTTTCGTCAATCATGTTGACATCTTCTGGAGATGAGTGAACCTTTCTCAAAACTTGTTTAAAACTCATAGGTATAACTTTTCTTTTTCACTTTTTAATCCGTTTTTCTTTTCTATTTTGTCTTTTAGTGCATATTCGCCGCTATTTTATGCGTTGCCCTCGCAGCCCCTGCCCCCGAGCCTGCACCGAAACCGGCGCCCAAACCTGGATTCATAGCCGCCGCCTACTCCGCACCCCTTGTTGCCGCTCCCGCCGTCGCCACCCCTGTGGCCTACACCGCTCCCCTCGCCAGCTACGTGGCGTCATCTGTCTACACCGCCGGATACACTGCCTACTCTCCATACGCTGCTTCGTACGTCGTTCTGTAAACTTTTTTTGAAAGCGCGAATGGAATAAAGTGCCTGCCTCACTAAATTTTAGTTTTTCCTTACTCAATAAACTGAGGAGCGTCCATGCAAAACTGCACATGTCCGTTAAAAGTAGTTTTGAGTTATCTTTTTGTAAAATGGCTACTGACTTGTAGTTAACGAAAATATCACTGAATATACCTATATTGGCACTGATTTATAAAACATTTTGGAAGAAAAAACATTTTGAAAAAGAACTACAAAATTATCACTTTTAATTTAACAACCTGGACATGTGCAGTTTTGCATGGACGCTTCTCAACTGTGACGTCATTAACAAGTCGAAGTTTTTAGTGGTCGTATTGTTACCAGCAGAAAAAATAGTCAAATATTGTTTAGAACATTTTCTATGAAGCTGTTGAAAGCCACAGATCCGGATTCTGATCTTATTAGGTCTCGTCAGTGTGACATATTTGACGGCGAGTGATGAAGAACGAGCGTGTCAGTTACCTCACCTTACCAGGAGAGCGTACCGTTTCGTTACCTTAGCCCTGTCTCCCTCTAGTGCGTTTAAATAGTACTAGATATAGTTTGAAGGTCCCACAAGATCGGTAACTACTAAATGTCCTTCCCAAAGCTGAGGATGACAAAGAACGAGGAATCTTTCTCGCTTCGTATGAGCTTAATGGTTTTACCGTTAGAGAGTGATTTGGGAAGGCATTTGGTAGTTGATGACTTTGTCGGACATCTATAATATGTCTCTTTAAAACTCACCAACGGGCGATTCTACGAAGGTAACGCCAACGCATGTCTCTATAAGAAAAATGTCAAAAAAAAACACCTGCAGGCATTAGTGTAGATTTTTATTAGACCTTGTATTTCAGTTGTCATCCTGTCAGAGGTCGAATTTCCGGAATAGAGAAATTTGTATTAAATTTTTGCCCACAATTTGCCCATCGAAAATAAAAGAAAAATAAATGCCTCATTTACCCCAGACTCTAGACGTGAGAAGACTCTGCTTTTTGAAATTTTGGATTTGCAAAGTCGAAGATTAAATGGATAATATTTTGGCCTCAGTGCATTTTCCGGCACCCTCTAGTACTCCTACGGGAGATGAGTAACATTACGGGATAGTCGCTAGCGCTGTCCGAGTTGTTTAAAAATACGACAGATATTTCAGTCAGATGTGTTTCCGCCGCGGCATAGAGTATCGCTGCGTATCGAAGAAACATTGAAATGCACAATGAAAAAGTGAGGCATAATCGCTACATTTTATATATTATAATTCATTGTGTACGGTTTTGTGGTGAGTTTAAACTTAACATTGAGAGAACATGACATGAAGGCGAAGAGCAGACGTCTTCCTCTAATTCTGCAGTTTGCGGGGGTTAATTAACTTTGATGCTGAGTTGGACGTTGCTCTAAAAGCCATTTGGAAAAAGCAACAGTTTTCAAGAATAAATGAAACCGACTACTGTATCTGTAATTGGAGATGAAGCAACGGTCGTTGTGTCAACTTTCTGGTCCAATAAGGTAATAAAACGCTTTCTACTATAACACTGTTGTGAACAACATAGTAACAAGAAAATTTAAACAATACATATGAATAAAAATAAGTATCTAATATAGAATATAATAAGTAGGTAAATAAAAAAATTTGAAACTCAGATTCGATCTTGCAAAATAAAAATTTCCAGATGCGCCATATATCTCTTAAGTACCTATTCATTTCCAACTCCCCACTTTTTTTAAGCACGAGCCACCACTCGTAATTATGCTAACAGCTAACTACCACCAAAAAATTGCCAAAATAGGCATTCAAAAAGGGCAAAGTCATTAAGGATTAAAACGAATATTTTTAGGTTTTGTGAACTAACAAGAAAACACCAAAGCACTTTTTTTCGCCATACTGCAATGGCGCCAACGTGATTAACGAATTGTGTTTCGGCATTTATAGAAGACGTCCTCATTATTTAGTTTATTTACTCTGGATACTCTCACTTCCTGAATATCTATGAATTTATTGAACGCTAGTTAACCATTAACTATTACATTTACTACAAACCATTTCGTTCTCCAACCCCCTAGCTGCGCCAGTGTCACAAAAACCGAAATCCAAAACCAATGACACTTATCATTTATTTTCGCGACTGCAAATAAAAAAGCTCCGTATGCGGCGGCGTTCCTACCAGTCTGCATTGTTTATTTTTAGGCGGAAGCAAATGCAGAGAACTGGTTGCGGTAGACACAAAATTAATACAGAGGAAGGTCGCGGTAAGACTTTGACCGTGACCCCGGCGACGCGACGTGTCCCCAATAGGCGGTTTGCTCGCTTCATGTTCTCAATTACACGGCTAGTTCGAAACAAAAGCGAAAGCTTAAAGAAAGTGAAGTAATATTGTATCAAGTCAACAGTTAATAAATAAGACGTCAATCACGAAGTATTGTTCAAGCCAAGTTCAACGTGATTTTACCATTAACCGCATAAGATAGGGAAATGTCATTGAACTAACAGGTAAAAGCAACTACTGTCCAGTTCAGTTTGAAATTTTACCAAATAAATTAATTAATAGTGAGATATATGAGATGTGTAAATTAAAGGGACCGCCTACAGTAGAAGGCCAAAATTAAGCAGTTTTTAGTAATTTTTTTACAAAGAAACTACACAATGGATTGTTTTGAAATTTTTACTGTTTATTGTATATATCAAAAAGTTTACAAAAATATCTTTTTATTAAATTTCATATGTTTAAATAAAAGTTATTAATAATTGAATGCCGATGCCTTTGAAAATTCCTTCTCCACGGCGCGGCGTGCAGGATAGCGTCCCATAGAATCATCTGAATCATAAAAATAAAAAATGTTTGTAAATTCTATGAGTGCCTATGGCTTCTATTTGAACTAAAAAAAATCATGAATTTATAAAAAATAAATAAGAAAATTGTTGTTTAAACAAAAAAAAATTGTTTTTTTTGTGGAAAATTTTCGTGTTTTTTTGTTAATAACTTTTTTTTGGCAATGATTTTTACTGATTTTTTTAGTTCAAATAGAAGGTAATTAAATAAGGTTTATTTAAAAAAAAAGTCGATCCGTCCAGTAGTTTAGATTAGTTTAGTTACTGCCCTTCCAAGTCCCGTCTCCGCAGTGTTGCTAGATCGGGCGCTACGTTGCCAGTCTCATTACTTAATTTACACGCCTCGTACATGTTATAACGAAGGGATTACAGCAGTAGTAGGGGAGTCTGGGGTTAGTTGTAGGAGCAAGCTGCTGCACTGCCTTTCGTCTTAATCTCGTAGAAAGCAGGCACCGTGCGCATTACAGCATGCAAATTGAGACGTTTTGACACAGCGGAGAGTCTAACATACGTATACCTCGTTATGTGAAAACTGTTTCGACTTTAAAGAAATGTTACCTCAGTCATTGTTGTTCGTCGTCAGATATATCAATCTGATGAGCCCGGATAAGGTCGAAATCTAATCCGATTTTTTTGTATTTTTTTTTTTTTTATATAACTCAAATACTTTTAACTATTTGTTTTATAAGAAGTTTTTCTAATAAAACTCGTTTGACCTATTTTTTGCAAGTTTTGACAACAAGCGCGTCTCGACTATCCCTTTAAATAAAATGAAACCTAAAATTTAAGAATCGATCGATTTTTGCAGTCGCGTCTGAAAGTTCCCTTCATAAATATAAAATAAATTCTTCCATTCAGAGACTTTTATGGGGCATCTCATTAAACTTGTACTTGTCCAGGTTGTCTTCGAAATGAGTTAAAGATTTCATGTTGAAGGATTTTCTGAATTATACCCAACTGCAATGTCACAATTGTGCAAAACCTATGTTGTCCTTTAGTAAACCTATTGCAATATACAGAAATCCAGTCATAACAACAGATGTCCAACGGCAGCCATTGATTAAGCATTTCGGGAAATACATAGGTCTCTGCATGGGTTAGCTCAAAACTGCACATGTTCCGATACATTAGATTTTTTTTATTGCTATGTTGGTGCTTGGTTTGTGTGTAGAATTTCACTAATACATGGAAATACTGTTCTAATATGATGATAGGAAACCATATTCTTAAACCATGTGATTATTTTGTGGCGTACTGTGCGCGATAATATAGAGACATCCAAAAAAAAACGTCATCAAAGTTGGACAAGAAAAAAAGACGTATTTCTATTCTTATTCGAATTTATAACCTTATTTACTTGTCAAAACTGTCACATCATATGACAGCCATTGTTTATTTTGTAAATTGTGACAGTTACTTGTCAAAAGTTTGACACAACCGAAAAGCTTAGACATGACTGCTATTTCTATCTCTCTCGTTCATAGCCAGAGTTGATGACGTTTTTTTTGGATGTCTCCATATTATTACGTTAATCCTACTTTATTATTGAAATATGGACGTCTCCGTGGGGATAATTAACGTTGGTTTTAGGAGGCGGCAGAGACGTAATATATCAAAACGCGAAGAAAACAAGTTTGCACTTATAAATAATTATTTTTATTTTTGTTTAATAGAGAACAATGTTTCTGTTGTCATTCAGTAAATTTTCATTTTCTGTTACTGTATCAATAAATAATCGTTCAAAATAACACATATCCATTAGCTATTTTAATCAAAACTAAACATGTCCACTTAGTCCGAGCAAAATTGAACATGTCCAAATTAAAAGTGATAATTTTGTAGTTATTTTTCAGATTCTTTTCTTCTTTCAAAATGTTTTATAAATTATTGCCAATATAGGTATATTCAGTGATATTTTCGTTAATTACAAGTCAGTAACCATTTTACAAACAGTTTTTTGGAAGATAACTCAAAACTGCTTTTAACGGACATGTGCAGTTTTGCATGGACGCTCCTCAATTATTTGAATTTAAAGACCTATACATAGACCAAAGTCGCTTAAAATATTTACGTCTCGTATGTCTCCAGATCTTCGGTGTTAAATTCAAATTAGGCAAACTTAATTTTGCCAGATCACGTGACAGCCCGTCCGGATGAATTCCGGTTCGTTAATTGAGTGTGTTCAATAATTACCACTAACGTAAATGTCTGTTCAGTTTTGCGACATAACTAAGCCACGTGGATATAATTTAATTAATATTTATTAGCTCTTTGTTTGTTTGCTCATATTGATTTGAGCTATCTGAACTAATTACTGACCAGGTAACTACATATGTACATATGTACCAGCATGTATTTGCGGTCCATGTAATATACGCTCACAGCTGGCTGCGGCGAAAAATGTCACATCCAAATTTCGACGAATTTAAAGTTGATTTTATTTGTTCGTAGTAGGATTTAAACTTTTTTCACATTTACATATGGGACATTCCACGCCAACTTCGCCACAAAAAAAAATAGATTTCTCTGAAACTTTGTATATAAGTACTATGTGATAAGAAAAGTTGATACCAAAAATTTTAGACAATCTTAAATTCGCGACTGTTGAAAAATAGTAAAAATATCGCATTTTTCCCATAGATTGCGATAAAAATACTTTTGAATCCATTAAGGGTAGTTTTCACCCCTTTTCAGAGGGTTAAAATTTAAAATCGAAATTTGGAAAAGTATGACTTCTTAAAAAACAACAATTTTTTTGCTTAAAAAAAAAGCTTGACAACTTGGCTTTGGATGGCTTTTATCCCAGGATAGGATGATCAACGGTGTGACCGCTAGAAGGCTCGCAATGTGAAAATTTACCATTTTTTCGTTATATCTTGGTACGTAAAAAAATATATATATTTTATATAAATAAAAATAAAAAAATTAAAATGAAAATAATTATATATGAAAATCATATTATAAGGTTTTTTAGGGTCGCAGATTCATAAATCTGGTGTCCGATTTAGAAAATTACCTATAACAAAAAATATGATGAATTTAAAAATTCTAATAATACCACGGTATTTTACACAAAATTTTGAGTAAAAAATGTCTCTTGCATTTTTTCAATTTAATGCGTATTTTTAGAGTAAAAACATGGAAAACATTCTGTGGAATTAAAAGTTTTTGAATTTGTTGCTTTAAAAATACGCCTTTTAAATTGAAAAATATCATGAGACATTTATACTCAAAACTGCGTAGAATACGATGGTATTTTTTTAAATTCCGTGATTCGTGATTTTTTTCATTGTGGGGCCTCATGGGGCCCCATAAAAAAAGAATTTTTACTTTTAAAAAAGTTTTCCCTTATTCTACGTTAAATTTTAAGTAAACAATCTATCCAGAATTTTATAATAATTTAAATAATAATAATAAAAAAATGAGCTATCCTGAATTTTATAATAACAAGTATTATGTGTTCCTGTTCCAAAGGCAATCTTTCCAAAATATCTTTTTGGAACCCAAATTTGATTTATCCAACTGTAAGGACATTACAACTAACTAATTTTTCTAGTATAGTACGGGATTGTGACGTCATCACGGATATAATATGATCTGTGCAAGAATATGACTGCTGAATGGGCCAGTTTATTAATTGGGGTTTAATAATTTAACTAAGTAATTGTAACATAATTTGTGATTGACGAGTGAATTGTAACATAATTTGAATTGTATGTTTAATTAAGTTTTCTTCGCGTTTTAGGACAAAATTCTATATAGGTAATATAGGTAAATGGTAAATAGTTTATATGGGTAATACGGCCCTGGTATGTAATAAAAATAATTGTCCCCTATTTCATAGTACATTATTCAATATGATATTTTAAGTCAGTGGCATAGATGTATTCCGAATGCTTTTGACTAAAATGTATTTACAGTTTATCTATAATAGTCCACAAACATTTAACGCACTCAAAAATGTCGCAAAAGGCCTTAAAGAAACCGGCTACAATTATGTCATAATAGTTGAATGTTATCTGAAATCAAATAAACTATAAACGATAATTTTGATCTAAAAGTAGACAAAAAACAAGTCCATATCAACGAACGATTCAAACATTCAACAAATATAATTCAGTGGTATACTTGACTAGTCTAGCGACTTTGAAATTCGATATTTGCTCAACTTTGAGATCTTATACTATTATTCTAAAGAATTATTCTTACAAGTTCGTATACTTAGTAAGAAACATTGTTAAAATTTGGTTTGTTAAAATTTGGCAGTACGGGGTTTCAACGAGTAGTCCTCGTCAACTCTATAGATCCAGATTAAAAAAAAATCACTCAATGGTCGTACTGAATTTCGGGGTATAAGAAAATCGTAGTAAGCCAAGGGACTACATCTTAAAACCGATCACAGGATCAAAAGCAGTTTTCGGTGCTCTTCAAAACAATAAAAATGTAACAGTTTATCTTGAAACATAAGGATTATATGGATTTGTAGATAAATAAACGTAGACACCCTGTATATATCACCGTACCGAAATTAAATTCCCGTGTCGAAAAAAAAACGTTTTTAAGCTTAAAAAAAAGGTTTATTACACTATTCACATTTTATCATTACCAGTCATATGTTGTTTTTTTTTTTGGTGAGATTATTTACTTAGAAGATCACGTGACCAGCAGCCACCACCGATGGGATGGCGGAGTAGGCTAGAGGAGCTGCCAAATGTCCAGAATAGGTCAATGGAGCCACAATTGGAGATGAGTAGGCGAGGGGGGCGATCGGGGCGATAGGGGCAAGGATGCCTGGTTTGGCTTCTGGTTTGGCTTCAGGAGCAGCTACGGCGAGGGCCAAGATGGCGGCGAAGAAGAGAGAGAACTAAAAAAGACAGTTTTCAGATAAGAAAAACAAAGACATGAAAATTGTGTTTCTACTATTCTGAAATATTTTCTCATATTACATGACATTTTTTCCATAAAGCAGAATAATTGTTCCAAATATGCAATTTTGCCAGCCACTTTTCAATGACAGTTTAATATTTTGACATGTTAAAGTTTAGAAGTCAAATTCGACAGGTTCAGAACACCTTCAGTACAGGACGGCTAGAGGGTGTCAAGAAGCAAAAACTATAATAGTTTCAACCAACATTATTGAAGTCACTGTATGTAGATGTACAATTACGTTTTTGTGTATTTTGTATAACTAAGAGAATCCTGAAAAAAGTGTTACTGCAAAACTTCTACTAGGCATCATAATTCCAGTTAGAAAATTTTGCTTCAGTTGAAATATGCTTCAGTTAGAAAATTTTGAACTAATAGATCTGCTGATAAAATAAATCAGTATAGTTACTTACGAATTTGAACATTTTGGTAGGTTGCTTTGATACGTTTTCGATCAAATGATACTGAATGTCTCCATGCACCGGTTTTTATACGGATTACTTATCCAGGCCTAATTTACATGTCGTATGGCTTCAAATAGGGTGTAATAAAAGAAATTTTAATACAAGGATATGCGAATATGTCACCCAAGGTCGGCCAACTTCTATGGCTGTTATTCTGATTTAATCCGAGTCGATTGTTACAGCATGCCATCGTCCTACGGTTTATTAATATTTGGTCTTACTAAATCATTAATACATAATAATTTTGTTTATTTCATAGAAATGGAAAACGCGGTGAATGGAAAACAGTTGCATACATGAACCAAATTTACGCAAATTTAAATATAAACTACATAGCAAAATGTAATAATCAATAAAATATTAATAATATATGTAGATCTCAAAATCTAATAATAAATTAACACTTTATACTTTGAATTTACGTCTATTGCTTATCCCAGATTTCCCAAAAATCAGTTCATTGAAAATGAAAGTGGTGCAAGCTTTGCTGTACTTTTTATTTTATTAAATTCAGGGCATGTGACCACTCTAAATATATTTTTAATCTTTGAAAAGGATTCATTTAATATTGGAACTAATATAAAATCGTCAATCCTCAATGAAAATAATCATACACCCCACTGTTTTGAGGTTAAATTCTAATAAGATTGTGTGAAAAGGTATAGCTAAAAAAATAAAATTGCTACATCTTCAAAAAACTGTGAATCACTCTGAAAATATTAAATAATGTTAATAACAACGTTTAAAGTAAACTCATATTAAAGAGAAATACTCAGAGCATCTTACTCAGAGTATCGGACTAACTGAGCCCTTAAAAAAAAGAAATTCTTCGACATGAAAAATTTCATAAACTCTATCACCCGTACTTTAGAAACATTTTATGTCTAGGAAACATTTTTCCAAAATTGATTACATTTTTACAAAATCAAAAATCAAGTACAAAATTATCAGAATTTAAATAAACTTCAAGAAGTGGGTGTATGGTGGCTTTGGTTGTTGACTATATACTGCTCATAGTTTATTTTCTAATTCGTCGTAGCTGATTTTGTTATACGAGGTGTGTAAATTAAGTAGCAACACTGCGGATACGGGACTTGGAAGAGCAGTAGGTTGACATGTAGTGCACCTTCAGTACAAGTTTAAACTTGTCAGAGTCATTTGATTGTTCTTTGTGACTAACTGGCGGTGTACTTTTGTAAACCTTTTTTTTTTCTAGTGCGTTTTAAAAATGAGTGACATTAATTTTTAGCAACGGTGTGCTATAAGGTTTTGCTTCAGACACAGCGCAACGAATACTTTTATAAAACATCAACACGCCTACGAAGACAGTGATTTTTCAAGAGCCCAGATTTTTCGGTGGTTTAAGGCTTTCTCGAAAGGAATATAGTCGATTGAAGATGAACCACGCAGCGGAAAGCCTTCACCTTCAAGAACTTCACCACTTGAAAATGTCGATAGAATACGAGATCTTGTGCGTTCAGATTGTGGGTTGACGACAAGAATGATCAGGGAAGTGTTCAATTTGAATCACACCACTGTTCATCAGATTTTGACTAACGAATTGGGGATGAGAAATTTCTGCGCAAAAATGGTTCTAAAAACCTTTCGCAAGAACAAAATGACATCAGGAGAGAAAGGTGTCTTGACTTTTTTGGGATCGATTTAAAATGATCCCCATTTTATGGAACGTGTCATTAGTGGTGATGAGACTTGGGTGTTTGAGTACGACCCGGAAACCAACGCCAAAACATAGAATGGCACACTTCAAGCTCTCTAAGACCCAAAACGGCAAGAATGAGCGAGTCGAAGATCAAACGCATGCTGAATTGCTTTTTTGATAGCTAGGGAATTGTCCACAAAGGGTCTGCGCCTCTAGGCCAAACAGTAAATCAACACTTTTGAGAGAGGTTCTTGAAGAACTTCGAAAAAGTTTATGCGTGTGAGACCAAACATCAAGAACTACTGGATCTTGCATTACGACAATGCGCCTTGTCACACAGCTATTTCAGTAAACGAGTTTTTAGCCAGTAAAAACATTCCTTTGGCTCCTCAGCCTCTTTTTTCGCCTGACTTGAGTCCTTGTGACTTTTTTCTCTTTGTTTTTTCTCTTTGTTCTTGTTTTTTTCTCTCTGTTTTTCTCTTTGACTGAGATTGAAAAATCACCTCAAGGGACGTCATTTTGGGACCATAGAAAACATTCAAACGGCTGTAACCGACCAGCAGAATATTCCAGTATATGAATTTCAGCACTGCTATGAGGAATGGAAGAACTGTCTACTGCGTTGTGTGACTTCCCAAGGGAGACAATACTGAATTGTAATTCTATTCGAATAAAATAATTAAAAAAAATCATTCTCATTATTTAATTTACACACCTCGTAAGTCATAGCGGTTGACTTATTTTATGTAGTACCTGCCTAGAAACAACATTTTTCATTCAGTTTCATGTTTCGTGTTTAGTGGCTTATATTGCATTTCAGAAAACAGTTCAGAGTTCTGCCATAATTCTGTAAGGTTGTTCTCGATAGTTCCAGAAACCGCATTTGTCGCATAAAAAATAGTAACAATAAAACAGTCCGTGGGTCTATGACATAACATGACATGCATTAAAGATTAGATCCAGAAATAATTAGCAAAGTCGACCTTCGCGAACGTTATTCGCATATCCTAGTAATACAGTTCTTAAATTCGACCCTGCCTAAAAAAAAAAAGATTATATGTAAATTAAGACTGAGTAATATAAAAACCAGGGGCGAATGACGAACTGTATCATTTGATCGAAAATCAAATACAACTCAGCAACATGTTCAAATTCGTAAGTACTCTCCGTCATAGTCATAGACTTCTCGTCTTAAGCTCTTTAGCAATTTTCTACTATAATCACGATATCTATTTTTTTTCATTTGTTAATATTTATATAATAGAAAAATGACTTAAAGTTTTCACATATATTTTTATAGCAATATATAAATAGCACTCTTAAAAGATTAATTTAAAGATTAAATTTTTAACCATATATAATCATAGCTATTTCGAAATTATAATACTGGGATTGTAAAGCACTAGGGTTGGGGATACATTTAATTTTTTTGTGTTATTCAATACATTGCTGATTAAGATGTCATGAAATTTTAGACTTTTTATACAACAAATTGTACTATTGTTAACTTTGGTTAGGACACACTATTTACTAGTAACATCGGTTTGAATATTTGCTTACATTTCTCCAGAATATACTGCAAATTTTATTAGCGAATCAAAATTTTTGAGTAGGCTGTCAAACAACTAAACTCTTAGGAAGTATGTTACTACTTATACTTAAATATTTTTACGTTTTTTCGACATCACTTCACTTACTTTACGTGCCCTATAACAGTTTGATCACTTATTTTAGAAACACCTTGTACAGGGTGTGTCAATTTAATGTCTCACTGACGATTTTTCCAGTTACTATATTGTTACCAATTACAGACAGTGTATTTAATTTGCGACCAACTGAATCACGTAGATCTTATTTTGTGAACAATGAAGTATTAACTTTTCCATCAATTTACATATAGAAAATTTCAAAATACGCTAGGAATAATGTATCTTGATCTAAAAAATAATGGTAGCTTTCACTCTTATGCTACAAGTCAAGCTCCACAGAGTATTACATACAGCGGAGGTTGTACAACAGCCCTAGTTGACACGGGACTACTGCAATCAAATCAATGCGCACTCTCATATATATCGCGTCAGTGAATATCAGCTTTAGTTATAAACGGCTAAAGCGATCAATGAATATCATTATTTTTATCATTACCACACCGTTTATTTTTCAGTTCGCTATCTTCTTCGCCGCCCTCGTGGCCATCGCCGTCGCCGCCCCAGAGGCCAAGCCCGAAGCCAAGCCAGGCATTCTCGCACCCCTCGCATACTCCGCCTCTATTGTCAGCCCCCTTGCCGCCCCCCTTGCTCACGTCGCTGCCCCACTTGCCTACTCGGCCCCAGTAGTGAGCTATGGCGCTCCAGTCCTCCTGTAATTTTCTCGCTTTAATTAGGATATTCCTCGTTTGTTTCGGCATTCTTAAAAAAATAAATATTTATCGAACTCTTTAGTATACGACTTGTTTTATTTAGCGGTAACATGAGAGGACTGCCCTCTAGTGTGCCCAAATGGGACTCGACATGTTCCAGTGGGTCTGACAAGGTCAGCAACAACTAGATGTCGTTCTTGAAGTACACCAGTAACGGTAAATCCGTTTAGCTAAAGTAGAATAATTGTTTTATTCAGTTCTGTTCAATTTTATAGATTGGGGTTACAAACTAAGACCCTGTGATAAATCACATTCCTTTGCGAAATCATAAAGCTACGTAAATATTATATTGTGGCGTGATCTTCGCTATATCGGATTTTTTTAACCTCCCAAAAGATTTCAAGCACCAATAGAGAAACTAAATTATTTTCAAATTGGTTAAAGCATTTTTTAAAGGGCTTGAAACACTTTTAAAATTCCAATTACTTGCACATTTCTTTCGCATCAATAATAAATGCATGCAAGGTGATATGCAATAACAGAGGCTTACTTTGATAAGTTAGTTCTTCTAGAGTCTAATAATAAATAGTTGTAGATTTAATGAATAATTATATTAAATAAATATACTGTCAAACTTCGTTAAGATGCTCTTCAAGGGACCGGTGCAAAAGAGAGTTTTAAGCGGAAAGCGTCTTATCCGGGAAAGTAAAAAAAAATCTCAAAATGCTCTGAAAAAAAGAAAATCATTGCAAAATTTGAACGTAAAATTTATTAAAATGCATGATACTCGTACAAGAATGTGATAAATACTCACATGAATAATATGTAGGTATGTACACTGCTTACTCACTGACCAGAGAGAAACCTGTCAAGGGTACTTTGTTTGAGGTTCTTGGTAGCGTGTGTGGAGAGGAAGTTGTTAATTCCGTTAATGTAAATTAGCATGTCATCTGCATTTTCCAGGGAGGAAATAACTTTTTTGAGCTCGCCCACGTTTTGCAAGCCATCAGAAACTGTAGATGTTCATCCTGTAGAATGATCGTCCTCTTCTTCAGAGTCACTTTCTTCTCTCACACTCCCCACAGGGTCGGTGGTGGCGTTGGCGATCATGTCATCAATAGTGCGAGTGTTGCTAGTTACAAGGGCGTCATCCACAAGGGCTAGTTACAAGGGCGTCCCATAATCGGGGAAATTTTGGAGAAATTCCTCAGTTTCTGTTGGTGTACTGTCAGTGGTATCTGTCTCGTCTGAAAATCCGAAGTGCCGCCTTCAGAAACAAATGTAAACAAATACCCAACGCGAAAACAACACTTATCGGTGGACGTTTCATCTTTTAGGCTATTTGTTTGTCATTCATTGATGAACCTTTGAACTTTTTTCCTATCAGGTCGAAGTTTTGAATGTCTAACACCTATATTCACCGTCTATCTGCGGCGAAAAAAGAGCGTATTATCCAACAAAACAAAGCGTCTTACCGAGTACTATTTTATTAATTAATTATGTAAAATTAAAGTTGGTTACGACAACGCAACACATTGGTAACTCGTGCAGCATGTCGTGGAGGTCGCGCCAATTCGTATTTATTTCAGTGGTTCCCTGTTAGCTGGTGCTGTTGTTTCCACCAAGCCTTCATCACTCAATAAGTTCGTAGGATGACTGACAAAACAACAACTTTTAGTCAAAATTCGATCTCATTCATCAACATAACCCCTTCAAGAGTTATACATTCATGCCAATGCTTCTCTAATATTTATATGCCTTTCTTATAGAATGATTTGTCCCACCCTTTAAAATATGCTTGCTTAGGCGATCACCTCCTCAATGGAGCCATATCTCTTTCCGGCGAGCATTTTTTTAAATTTGCGAACAAACAACAGTCTCTGGGGGCTAAATCTGGAGAATATGGTGGATGCGGATACAATTCGAAGTGCAATTCGTGTATTTTTGCAACTGTTACGATCGACTTGTGACACGGTGCAGTATCTTGGTGAAATGGCACTTTATTCTTCTTCATTTGGGGCCGTTTTTTCGCAAATCTCGTCCTTCAAATGCACTAATAATGCTATGTAATATTCACTATTGATTCGTTTTGCCTTTTCAAGATAGTCAATGAATTCTATGCGCAACCCAAAATACAGATGCCATAACCTTCCTAGCCGACAGTTGTGATTTTGGTCCTGAGGCTTTGTTGTTGCACAGTGAGCTCAGTGTTTTTGTACTTCTCCACAATTATCTGACTGCCAATTTGGCTCTGACTCGCACACTTTAAGATGTAGAAAAAATCTAATTTTAAAAAAAAAAAAAGTTCATGAAGATTGGACAAATAAATATTTTAGAAGGGTGGATATACATTAAGTGAAACACACTGTATATAAAAAAGACAAAATAGAGTGCAGAGTAAAATACTTACCTAATCAGGGGAAGAAATTGTTAGTTTTTACAATTTTAAACGTTCTAATATGATATAACTAGGTGTCTCAATTTAAATAGAGTAAAAATAAGCGGCAAAGTGTTTGATACATCCACGCTTTTCCGGCATAGATAAATTGCGACCTTAACATCAGGAGAATGACAACAAATGTTATAATATACCTACTTAGTCGTATAGGTAATTAACAAAGATGTTAAATGGTAGCTGTGAAACTCTAACACATGAGTGACCTTCTGTAAAGTAGGTATATGTATTAAAAAAAAATAATAAATTACACTTCGTTTTTGAATGTAGGTACTACGAAATGTAAATTAGTTTGCTTATGTATAAAAAGCAACGTTATTTGAGAGACTGCATCATTTGATCGAAAAGTATCAAATAAAGCAACTAAAATGTTCAAATTGGTAAGTATCGTTTTTAATTTTTATATTTTTCATTATGTTCTCAGTTGGTTTGTCAATATGTTTCGTTTTTTTTTAATGGAAACATTGTTAAGGGGTAAATTGAAACCTGAATCATTTAACTCCAGCCTGAAGATGTATCTACTATTATCAAAAACACGTTTCGTTATATATTGTTTTTGAAACATGCTCTCAAGTCATCACAAATATTTTCATATATATTTATTAATTTCTTAATAAAGAACAAAACCGGCGTTCAAGAAAGAAAAAATGTACGAAGATTTAGAGCGTAGTTTTTACTATAAAATAAAGAAAACAGGAGTTTCATAGTGTTATTATGAATTTTACCAGAAATTCTTCAGACGCACCTGGATCATCTTATGAGTAAACGGTACCTCTATTAGGTTTTAATGCAACTAGAAATACTTTGGAGATCCGACAAAGTTGACAACTACCAACTGTGCAACTACTAAAACAGTAAAACCGTTAAGATCATGTGAATCGAGAAAGATTCCCCATTCATCGTCATCCGCCATTAGAAGCTACAGATCCGGATTTTCATCTTCTTAGATCTCATCAGTGTCACATATTTGACGTCAACTTAGAGAGGCAACACTACCGTATTGTCTCCTGGTTAAGATACAACCAACAAGATCATTCTTAATTCATCGACAAATACTTACGACACACTGATGAGATCTAATGAGATCGAAATCCGGATCTGTGACTTTTGACGGCGAAAAGGAGATGCGTGAGAATTTTTTTCGCTTTGCTTTATGAGTGTTTAAAGTCGTAGAAGTACTTCATGTTAATACATTCACGCTGTGTGAAAACATTTTCTAAATATACCCATTTGTTTCAGTTCGTTATCGTCTTCGCCGCCGTCATGGCACTTGTCGTCGCCGCCCCCAAGCCATCAGGAATCTTGGCACCTGTAGTTTATTCAGCTCCAGTAATCACCGCCCCCGTTGCCGCGCCCGTTGCATACACTGCCACCGTCGCCGCTGCACCAGTAGCATATTCAGCCTACGCTCCGTCTGTAGTCAGCTATGCCGCCCCCTACTGGTAATTCCTGGAATGTGTTCATCGTCTTGTTATGAAACAATGTTAATAGAGGTAGATATGTAAAGAAAAAAAAATAAACAAAAAACATGGAATATATATTTTTTCAAATTATTTAAAATATACTAGTACCAAAAATTAAAGGATATTAAAAAAAAATCCAAATTTTTGGGTGATTTTCAACAAGGGATAAGTCGGAGAAAAATGGTCGTACAGACAATAAAAAAATAAAATTGTAGCCTTAAGTGTCTAGTTTTCAGATCTGGACTTAAATATTTTTTACCGGGAGCGGTTCTCACGTAATTATCCGAAAACCAACAAAAAAATTTTTTTCCAAATTTTTGCTCGTCTGTAAAATAGTCTGTGGACTTCAAAAAATTTTTTTCATCATGCGACCATAAGGCTCTTAGACAATTTAATCAGCTTTAATTTGACCTCTTAACGAGCTCCGTACGATGATTTACCGCGGAGTTATCGTCGATCAAAGCAAAAAAAGTCCTTTTCAACTTTGACAATCAATTACTCGGGAACTAATGATAGTACAGAAAATGGAGGTAGGGTTTTGGAAACTGCAAAACAGTCTCTATAAGACACAATCGGGGGCGATTGATAAAATTTTTTTTAAGTGATAGTGTTGGCTAAAATGAAGTTAAAAAATTGCGAATTTAAGGATATTTGGAAAATTTGGTATACTTTGGATATAGTGGATGAACGAAGGATGTCGTCGGTAATTTTTTAACCTACCCCCAAAAACACTCAAAGTTGCAAAGCGCTGCGATTTTTTTTTCTTAGTAAAGGTTTAAAGGACCCCGCACCGATCATATGGATATTGGTTCCCGGCCAATTTTTCTGGGGTTGAAATATGTTGTACTTTGAATCCCCGTGAACAAAAGTTTTCATGACACCAAGGTCCAAAAATCAACTCCAAGCGAGTTGCGAGCTGTCGAAAGTCAGATATCTGACTTTCGACGGCCGTCGAAATCGGAATTTTTTGGAATCTATTGAGCTTAGCAAAAATTATCTAAGAACAAAAATGTCTTAGAATTAGTCAAAGAATTTTTTCAGAATTTTTAGAGATGATTTTTGAAATGACGAAAAATTGCAATTTTTAACCAAATTTGAACTAAGAAATAATAATTTTTTTTAAATTTTAATTGTTAAAAAATATTTGCTGGAACAATGGGAGACGCCAAATATGAACTAAGGGAAAAATTCTGAATTTAATTGATATTGTTGAAGTTGTCCTGTTTGATTCTGGTGCTAGATTGTTTTACTTGTTATAGTGAACAACGGTTCTGTAGTAGGTGATTTATGTATATAGGTGAGTTCGACTTGCACTTGCTAGGGACCCAGGAATTTCCATGGGTTTTTCGGCCCGCCCTCAAGAATTGTGCCCCTAATTTTATAATCTCTCTCACACCCTTTAATAGGGAGATCCACCTCATGATTCAACCATATCAATTTATCAACCAGCGATTGCTGTCTCGTGATAACATTAACATAAAACCAGAACTTGTTTTTTTCCCTTCAACAATTTGGCCCTGGAAGATCTTAGAATAAAGGAACAAGGGGTTGAGACATACTCAGTACCTTGCATCACTGATAATATGGAGTTCTCCACTTGCTTGGTTTCTCCATTAATAAATGGAGATTACCTTGATATGAGCACCAAAGAGTACCTTGATACGAGTGTGAGGAAAGTGATTACTTTCCTCCTTGGAGGGGGTTTCCATCTTTGGAATACGGAATTCTTCTGCGCTAGAAGAATACGTCTTGGTATTTCATAAAGAATAAAGATCAAAACAGTATTTTTTAAGGAATATATTAAAGCTCAGTCAATCGGAAACAAAATAAATAACCGTTATCACATCCGTTGTCAGTCTAGCTTCTTATAGAGCATAAGCAGCATAGCCTACTGGGTGGATCTGTCCAGAATAAGCCAATGGGGTGGCAGGGGCCACGACGGGTGCAGAGTAGGCGAGAGGAGCTGAGTAGGCAAGAGGAGCTGAGTAGGCTAACGCAGGGGCCACTGCTGGGGCGACTACAGCTGGTGCGCTGTAGGCTGCTACTATTCCTGGCTTGGCGGCGGCAGAGGCAAGGGCCAAGATGGCGGCGAAGACGATAGCGAACTGGAAATGGAAAATAAGATTATGGTTTTGAATAAATCAAACGTTAGAGTATGTTTACAAAATATGATGCAATGTTAATACAGTATCAAGGAAGTTACAACAGTTCACAAATTTAGTTTTTGGTTTTGAATATACCAAAAGATCCAAATTAATGTTTTACATGTAGGTATATTGTATTTCTAATACAGTGCCTTGTATAGCGACCTGTAGCTCAATAAATTCATTTAACAATATGGAACTACATCGTAAAAGTTATCAGTAAGATACTCACCAATCTGTGGTTCTCTACTATTATAGACAAAGATATTATAATAGATAGTTACTACTGAAAATAAACTAACAAAAACTGGATGATTCTCAGAATTTTCGTCATATGTTTTTGGATAATTGCATATCTCCAATTTTAGAAATTTGAAAAAGGTTAAGTAGCAGTTTGATATTTATAGTGGTCCTATCCTAGAGACGTAATTTGGTATATGTAACTACGTAGAACTAAATGGGTTCCCCTTATCAGATTCCCATATTATGCTACTTACCAGCTTGAACATTATGGTATGTTGATATTTGATTCGATTCTGATCAAATGATACAATGGCTCACAATTGACGAGCTTTTATACATAATTTTTATTTCCTACATGGCAACTGAATAATAATGGGTGGAGTGGTCGAAATCGGTAGTACCAGAACTTGTAAATCACGTTTAAGTTTTTTTTCTTGGCCCTGGCCGTGCGTGTCAGTTGCTTATAATATATTTAGGTATTCAGCCGTGTTTAACTGGTACAAGGGTTCAAATGTAGTTCCAGAAATTTTCGCTCATTGACGTCTCATTTAACTGCTGTTAGTTGCATTGTTATTTGTATTGTATAATTATTTTTTCTAACCTAATATAACAGTACATTTTGACAGAAGATACACTATTCCATATCATATTTTTGAATCATCGCTCTTAACAAAAAGATATCACTTGATACTGCCATTATAGTATGACAGACGTATTGATACTGTTATGTTGTCTTTACCCGTGAACAAAACTGAAGTGTCGATAGGTCTGGTGTATTACATCTACTAATTTTTAGGGAAACAATAAGCTCTGCACTTTTTTAATTGCCCTATTTTATATAAATTCATAATTTTACTTCCAAATTGACAAAATGGTTTGATAATAAGAAGCATTTAAAAAAATGTTGCCTGAATGGGGTTTGTGTCATGTTACTTTTGATCAGATTGATTGATCAGATTATTATTGACATCAAGAATATTCAATTTAGGTCTTTTTAGATATCAAGTCTGTTTTTTTTTGTATTTGTGTACATTTTATATTTGTTACATAACGAGCTTTGGAGCTGATCAGATTTTGCTATTAAGCAGTTAAAGGGTTAGGCAATAGCTGGTTATAGTAAACTTTTTCTGTGTCTTTTTCTGGGTAGTTCTCAAACATATTACCTTGACGTTTTGGTACCATGCTTTCAGCATAACAAAATATGCAAATGCTTTAATCGATTGAAGGGTTGAAAATATTGAAAGGGGTTCATAGACTTATACCGGGACAAGTTATTTTATGACATATTATTAACCGTTTCTCTTAGGTTTTCAAGAGAATTTCTCATAATGATGATACTCATTTACATGTTTTTAAATAGATTACCACTAACAAAATTATAATCTTTCTGAAAATACTTTTGGACATTTTTTAATTTTCAAAACATTCATTTTATTTTGCAAAAACATTGGAGATGCCATATACATACATACATATGTTAAAGTACACTGCTACTGACTTATCTAGAAGTTTTGAAGGTATATAATTCCTGACACTACTAATTTTTGGCCCATAAAAGATTTTTATTTTTCTTAATGAAACTTGTTAGTCCATATATACAGTATGTCCCCGGATCGGGTTTAAAAAAGGAAACAATTTTGTGTTTTTGATTTCTCAGAAAGTCACTCTTGATGATTTGCCCTGCTTGATTTCAAACTCCCAAAACACAAATTACTTTTTTATATAACTCAAACGGTTCTCGAGATAATACAATTTTTCTTCATAATTTGGACTTTCACCAAATTTGATAAGTAATTCTAGTTGGCGGATTTAACCCGATAATTTCGTTGTCTAGGATACTATATGCTGTAGAAACTCAATTAACTAGTTAGCTAAAAAAAATTATTCGAATTACTTAGTCTCATGTTTTAATCATTGAATTAAACAACTGATTATAAAATGAAATCAAAACAAAACCAGAATTTTTTTATTCAAATAATGCTCCTCCTTTTTCTGCAAAAAAATTTCAATTCGAGCTCTAAATTCGTTAAAACTATTTCTAATTTCCTCAGTTGACAAGGACTTGACTGCATTTTGATCCTTGTTTTTAATTGCTCTTCATCATTTTCTAGTGGTTCACGATAAACAATTTACTTAATCGTCCCCATAGATAGAAGTCCAATATTGTCAGATCCGGGCTTCTCGGCGGCCATAAAATGGGACCATCCCTTCATATCCAGTGTTCATTAAATTCGGAATTGAGCCAATTACGGACAGTAACGGCATGATGAGCAGGGACATACTGTATACTAGATTATAGTAGTCACAGTACTTAGCAGTTTACGTGTTAAAGTAAATTAAAAACTGTCCTTTTCTTTAATTACTTATTACAAATTCATTCCCACCCCTTTATATCCCTGCACTTCATCTTGTTTGGTCTCTACATTTGAAACAAAAACCAAAACATTTTTTTAAAGGTTTATTTAAATTCAATCAGTCCGGAGCATAATAAATAGTCGTAACAAAAAAAATCACATCCATAGTCGGTGCAAAGTCTGCTTAGAAGGCATAGGTGGCAAATCCTGCTGGGCGAATCTGTCCGGAGTAAGCCAATGGGGTGGCAGCAGCAACGACGGGTGCAGAGTAGGCGAGAGGAGCTGAGTAGGCAAGAGGAGCTGAGTAGGCAAGAGGAGCTGAGTAGGCTACCGCAGGGGCCACTGCTGGGGCCACTACAGCTGGTGCGCTGTAGGCTGCTACTATTCCTGGCTTGGCGGCGGCAGAGGCAAGGGCCAAGATGGCGGCGAAGACGATAACGAACTGGAAAGAAAGAGAGAGAATGAGGATGTAAGAAAGGCGAAATATTGGATAAAGTGTCTGGTGATATCTACATTGAAAACGTTTGCAAATACCAATCCTATGACAAATGGTCTTAGGAAGAATTTAATTGAGTCTTTCATATCCTTACAAAAGGATTTCCTTTCTTATTTTCGATTCCCATAAAGTATTTTAAAATGATTTTAATGACAAAAATTTGTATGGTAAGAAATTCGTTCCCAAGAGATTTATGTCTTTTTTTAAATTATGTAGTGAAATTATTTTATTATTGAAACAATATTACTCTATTTATAATCCTGGACAAATTTAGATTGTTTTGAAAATCATTTTGGGGTTTCTAGGTAAGCTAAAATAATTGGTACTGTTAACTAATGTAGATTATTGTTTTATATTATCAAATGGTTAGTTAATTGTACAGAACATATATTTAAAAAGCTAAATTGACTTTTCAGGGAAGTGAACTAATTGAAATCTTGTTTTCTAATTTTTTTTTACATCGAGCGAAAGGTCCTGCACTGCATTTTTTTCAAAAAACTCACCAATTTGAACATTTTGTTATGTTGATACTTGATTCGACTTGGATCAAATGATAGAGTGCCTTGCTTCTGTTGAGCTTTTATACCTAAATAACTCTTGTATTTCCTACACAGCAGCTGAATAATAATGATATAAATCGAGAGTACAGAAGTTGTTACACGTGTTTAAATTTACTTTTCCCTTGGCCCTGGCCCTGACCATGTTCGTTTGTCTTACAAATATTATACAGCGTGTGTTGACACCCAAAACAAGTAACTCGATCTTAAGAAAAACTGGTTTAACTTGCAACGTAGCCACCAGCCTTGTTTGAGTTTACTGACATTTAACTGATTACCCGACGTTTTTGAGATTAGTTGAAAATAAATGTGTATTATTCTTATCAAAATATTCTTTTTCTTTATGAGACATTGTTGCTTATTAACAGCTGGTAAACACATATACGAAATTATGTTTCTCCTTGTACATACCTGCAGTACACCCAGAATGTCTTTGCCCGTGAGGTGTGCACAATGGGAGTCTAATTCTTGACTAAATATATACAAAAATTCTTAAAACAATAATTAGTTAGACATTTAGTTTCAGGTCATCAAGCATCAAATCCTATTATTTACCATTTTAAGCCGGATTTAAATTTGATGAGCTACCAACTTCTTTAATTTATTAATTATCTCATAATTTATTATTTAACCTCTACAAAATTTGTTCATCGAAATATGACATAAGTGCTCCAAAATATATAAACAATTTCCACCAAATCATCAACACTGTTAAGCTATGATGAGATCAATTAAAACAAAAAATATGAGATGCCTAAAATAAAATATAGATAAGTACTTTATAATTCGTAAAACTGATATAAAAAAAAACATTATAAAAAAAAGAGTTATTTATTACACTTTCTGACAACGTAATTGAATGTGATTATCGAGCGTACAAAAATTACCATACTTGCCTAATCAGGTTCATATTAATACGTTTATATCTAGTCGTTTATTATTGGACACCATGTACAGTATATAAGGCTTCTCAGGCTTCTGCTCACTTTGATAAGATGTACCAACAAAAAGATTAGAAAGATATTGTTGCTAAGTAGGGCAGACTGGTCTAAACTGATGTACTAGGATAAAGCAGCATATTGAAAGATTTTTATTTTCGCATAATAATACATTCCTCAGTTTATACATAATGTTAAAGATGATTTTATATTATTACTAAATATAAATCTAAATGTATTGTTTGTTGCTATGGTTTCTCATCTTCACGATAACAATTGTATCGTTTGACGGACTCAACCTATGTTTCAAATGTTTCCACTATTGCGACATGCGTCAACTAGACATCCATTCCTTAGGTTTGTTAGTTGTTGCTTTTATACATATGATTCTTAATCCATAGCTTTTATATGATAGGCAGTTTGGTCCTCATTAAACGATTTGTCCTGTCTACGTCATCATGTTATCGATTTAAAAAATAATAAACTCCATGTAATTATAACTGGAGATAATTAACCTTCAAGTGAGATGATTAAAATGAATCTTCTGCGTTTACTCAACTGACGTCAGCTTGGGTCTTTGCGAACTAATCCCATAATTAATAAGACGTTTTTTGTTATTGAATGTGATGTAGTTTTTACGTAATTCAACAGGGAAAACTGAGAGGAAGACGTAATAGAATAAAAAAAGGAAACAATAAGGAAGTTAAGCAACTGAAATAAACGTCTGCCCTTTTTAACGCTGATTAACTGCTCTGCAATGATATTCGTAAGAGATCTACTCTACTGACGGAGGAAGCTTTTATATTTACCAAAATGATATGTGAAAGGTAAAACGAGTATTTTATTGCTAAAGTGTTCCCTTGTTTCAGAGGTGGTATCTTCAAAAAGCTAATATTTTATATGAAATGCTAAAGGCTTTCGTTAATAATCTGAGAATCCAAAAAGTCAGAGAGAAGAAAAATAAAGAAGACTTATTTATAATACTGGGAAAGTAATATATGTATTTTCATTGAATAGGGGGATTTAGCTTTTAAAGAGATTATTTCTTTGGATCCAAAAATATTCAAGATGAGGTCAGAATTATCAAGATGAGGTCTAACTTCAAAAGTATTATATACCTTAAAGCAATTAAAGGTATATATACATAACGTAACTACATTGGAGGCTAATTTTTCGAAATATATTTCTTCCCTCACATGTACTTATCTTTTACGGAAAATGTGTCTAAACTTAGGAATCACCCTGTCTAATTTCCCTTACTATCCTATTATCACTACCACTGATGACACTGATGTTATTTGTGTTATTCGAACATGTCATTTTTTTTCTCAAAAAACTCCTTGCTACCTGCAAGTACTTCAGATAACCAACAGTAATTATCTTCTGTCGAAACGATGATACTATCTTAAAACTTATCTTTTTGAACTAAACCTTCTTCTTGTCATGCGATAGACGACAGACATGAATTTACAATTGCTTTCCCATCATAATGAATCCTATTAATTTACAAGATACTGAAAGAATACAGAAATATTTACTCGTCAGTTATTTCCTGAATATGATTGTATTAGTTTAGTTCTTATTGTGGAGTCTTGGTATGTACTTCAGGTTTTGGTGTGGACTCGACAGCTGTTCTGAGAGAATACACAATTTAAATTTCTGATAAATCTGAAACACCACATGAGATATTCGAGAACTTCTATAATTTTATAGAAGAACACATCTTATTGGTCTAAATTGAAGCTTGTAGTTTAGCACCTATCCTCAAACCAAGGCATCAAGATAATGAATACTGAACTATGTAAGGTTTATAACTTCTTTATTGAAAGTCTAATTTAGATACACATCTGAACGAGAAACGAATTTTGCGTACGTCCATCGAGCACCCAAAGTCCCAAAAATATTCGCAGTCTTGTGAGCGTCCCTAATAGATGAGGTTCCTGTACGCCAATGGAGCGCCGTAGTAGTTGTAGTAGCCGGAAGCGTATGGAATGTAGTTGTAGCCTAGGTTGGTGTATGAGATTGGAGCACCAATTGGGTTGTAAGCCAGTGGGATGTCAGCTGAGTAGGTCAATACTGGGTCCGGTTTTGGAGCTGCAAAGGCAGCGGCTAGGAGAGCGAAGAAAGCAATCTGGAAAATAGAAACAAAACATTAAATTCTTGTAGACTGACTTGCATACATTCTGAAAGCTTCGGTAAAGTGTCCAAGTAGGACAAAAACAGTAGCTTTTTCTGGTTTTACCTTGTAGCTATGATTAGATATACATATTTCGCAGATATTCTAAAAACTTTTGATAGATAGTGTCTTATATATGTCTAGTATTAATCTAATATAAATGATTCCTTATGAGAATACAAGAAATTCAAATTCCACCAGTAATCATTGCCTCTATTATTGCATTTGATAGGAAATAATTACAAGCTGCAAAAAAATTTACAGTTAACACGTTTACTCTTAGTAGAAAGAAATGTATACTTACTGTATTATTGCTAATCTATTATATTATGAATTTACTAGCTTTTATGTATATAAATAATTTTCGTATATTTAGAATACTTTTAAAATAACATTATTTTAAAATAACACCATCACGAGAAAATAATGATTTTATGATGTTATATATTATGTATTTAATAATGATTTAATGAATGATTAATGAATATTTAAATAATGTAAATGATTTTCTTTACAAAATGTTGGATGAATATTGCTGAAAGTGTTGTTTTTCTTACCAATTTGAACATACTGAAGATGGCTGATTACTTTGCTGAGACACAGATAATCCACTGATGTATATTTTGTGTATGTATGAACTTGAACTGAATGAAGCGCTCTTATATACTAAAGAATCCTTTGTTCAGATAACAGCGGAGGCTGGTTACCTTGTGACAACTTCACTTGAAATAAGAGCAAATGGAATAAAAAAATATTCGGACTTATTTTCTTGAATCCCTTGTCATACGTTTTAATAAATATGTAGTTGAGACAGGCATGTACATATCAGTATTATACACATTTTCTTTAGTATATAGAGGAATATAACAATATGAAATATTAATTAAAATTGTTAGTATAACAATTGTATCTACTTATATTCTTAATCTTAGAACTATCCAAATTTTCAAATTTGGCATTCATTTATAATCCAAATATGGTCTTCTTATTATACATATATACATTTGGTTTTTAGTTTGATCTGACTGCGTTTGCTTTATTGCGTCTAATCCACAACAAATAATATTTTCAATATACAGTGTGGAACAGTTAAATGGAATAAATTCAGTAGCTCCATTATTATGCATTTTTTTAGAAAGTCCCGAGACACGTCAATATCTAATTTTGAATGACATCTTGCGACGTAAAAATGTCATCCCTAAATTCAACCTCAGTCGCACCAGCTTCACCCCTTCAGGTGACAGCTACAACCCCTAAATTTTCAAATTGGAAGTAGGGGGGCTTGTGATACTTCATTTGAAAGGTCTTTTCATTCTCTATTCAAAATTGCTATGGTTTTAAATTTTATTGCAGAAATTAACAAGAAAAAAGATGAGTTTCTCCAGCGTAGGAAATTCGTTACATTAAAATAAAACTTTCATAAGTAACAGTATTTGTCAATTTTATGTTCTGAAATAAAAAATAAATGTCTGTAATTGCCGACATTCCCTAATATAAGATAAAAACTTACTAATAAATACGTACAATTTTTTGCTTGACAATCGAACGACAAAACGAGCAAGCAGCAAAAAACAAACCTGAAATTTAAGAAGTCGGCAATTATCAACTTTAGTGAAATTACCTAGAAACGTGCTTGTCATTGTAACAGTAGTTAACAGTTATCAGTGTTAAACTTCCACAACTTCCAGGTAATGCAATATGGTGTCAGCAGAATGATGCACCAGCACATTACGAAGTCAATGTCCGGCAATATCTCCACATAATCTTTCCAAATCGCTGGATAGGAAGACGTGGTTCTGTAGAATGGTAAAATGTATGATCTACAAACTCCCCTTTTTTATTTTTAATTTTTTTTCTTTTTTGTGGGGGGTTTTTGCTTTTTTTTTTTTTTTTTTTTTTTTACCCCTGGGGAAATTTTTTTTTTTTTTTTTTTTTTTTTTTTTTAATGGAAACCCCCTTTTTTTTGGGGTTTCCGTTTCGGGGTTGGGGGGTGGGGTTTTTTTTTTCTCCCCGCCTTTTTTTTACCCCTTTTTGTTTTTTTTTTTTTTTTCCCCCCCCTTGTTTTTAAAAAAAAAAAAAATATTTTTTCCCCACTTAATTTTGTAGAGAACTTAAAAATAAAAAATACCGGGGCCATTTAAAAAAACCCGGATCATCATTTTAAAAACAAAAAAAAAAAAATTAATTTTTTTTTTCTTTTCCCCTTTCCCCTTCCCCCCCCCCCCCATAAAAACGCCCCCGAAAAAAAAAAAAAACCAGCCCCTTAAACAGGCCGGAAAAAAAGGGCGGAGAGAAAAAAAATTATTAAAAAAAAAAGCGGGATATATAAAAGAACCCCCCCAAACCCCCCCCTTTCCCCCTCCTTCCTTTTTCTCCCGCTTAACCCCCCCATTTTAATCAAAAATAAAAAATAAGAAAATAAAAAAACAAATAAAAAAATATTAAAAATATTAAAAAAAAAAAATTTTCTATAAGGGCAAGTAACCGCTAAAATCTTTCCCCAACCCCTTTTTTTTTTATCCCTTTTTTTTCCCCCCCCCTTCTCCCTTTAAATTTCCCCCTCGCAAATTTTAAAAATTTTTTTCCCCCTTTTTTTTTTTTTTTTTTTTTTTCCCCTTTATTGATATTATATTTTATAAACCAATCTCATTCGTTTTTATTATCGAAATATTTAATACTCTTAACTCTAAAAAACTATTAATTTCGTCATAATAGTAATTGACATGCACCACCAGAAAGACAAGTTAATAAAAATGGATTGGTATAGAGGCGTGACAGAACTAGATGCAGTTTTTTAAACTAATGTATTCATGTGACATTGTGTGCAAAAAATTAAACGACTTGGTATATATACCAAGCTAATCAGTGCACGAAATTATATTGACTTTGTGAATCAAAGGAAATAGATCTATAAACATGTTCAAATACGTAAGTACGATACTTTTTACCTTAAATAAATTTGCTGTCAATTTACAGGTTTGTTTAGCCTTCTATATAGTCACTTAAACTGCAAAATACATCACTTTTTAGTTATTCAGTTAACTTATTTATATATTATTTTAGAAGAAAATAACATTTGGTGAACCAGATAAAAAAAAAAACGTAATTAAGTTAGTGATTTTAATTCCTAGCTATAATGTGCTTATTATATCCAAACTGAACATTCTCTATCAACTATAAGTAGATAGAGTTTTAGGTATTTTCACATATTTTTTCTTTTTCTTTTTATTTTCTATATGTCACGTAAATTTAAATATTTGAAATGAGTCATTTAAATTAATGTGCCCCAGTTTCAATCTAATTTCATTTGTTTTTTTTTGCAAGTAACTTGATTTTCCTTTTTTCCAGATTGTATTCTTCGCCCTTTTGGCCATCGCATTCGCCGCTGCCAGCCCCGAACCAGCTCCAGAGGCCAAACCATCACCTTTGGTAGTATCTTCCTACAGCCTTCCTCTCGCTTACTCTGCCCCCTTCCCCTACGCCGCTGGTTATTACTCCGGAGTTTTCTACTAAAATGGACATCGACGCACGCTGATGAAAATGCTTGTATTTTAAAAAACCATAAAAATTCAAATAAACCACTCAGTTTTAATGAATAACGTAGTTTCAGTGTTCTCCGTTTTCCCCTATAGACAGTGGCGTCTCGCTCCAATAGGCAATGCGAAGCCTTACCAAATACCTAATAATACTATTACATCACTTAGTAGGTTCGTAGGATAATATTTAGATTAGAGCGCCACTATTCACAAATCCATTTTTAAATAGTATCAACCTTCAACTAATATATATCAAAATTTCATGACATTACGACCATTAGTTTACAAGTTGCAGTGGTTTTAGTGGCGCTGCTTTCGTAATTTTCAAATAAATGGGAAAGTCTGAATTTCGTTGATAAAGCATGGCTTTTAAATGGGAAAAATATCGTTCAAGCAAAGGAATGACTCGAAAAGTGTTATTCGGACAAGTGTTATCCATCGAGACAAATGGTAGAGAAGTGGTTTGCTGATTTTAAACTCGGCTGAATGCTGAACGCTCTGGTCGGCCAAATTCGGCAGTTGTTCCAGAAAACATAAAAACAGTGTACAAAACCATTTTGGCAGACCGTAAAGTGAAGTTGCGTGAGATAGTTAACACCTTAAAGATATCAGAAGACAGCGTATTCACTATTTTGCATGAGGGCTTGTCCACGATAAAGCTCTGTTCGAAGTGGGTATCGCGTTTGCCCAATGTTGACCAAAAACAACCACGTGTTGATGATTCAGAATGATGTTTGGAGCTGTTTAGGCAAAATAAAAAGGACTCAGGACCATCACTACACTCTAGAATTAAATCGGCAGTCAGCTGAGTGGACAGCAACCGGCGAAAGCAGTCCAAAGTATCTAAAGACACAAAAGTCGACTGGGGGAAGGTTGTGACGTCCGGATTGTGGAATCCACATAGTATAATATAAAGAGATTATCTTGAAAAAAAAAAGAATCAATAGTGAATATTACATTGCATTATTAATGCGTTTGAAAGGACGAAATCGCTAACAAACGGCCTAAAATGAAGAAGAACGAAGTACTCTTCCACCAAGACAATGCATCTTGTCACAAGTAGATCATAACAATGGCAAAATTACTCGAATTGCACTTCGCATTACTTCCGCATCCACCGTATTCGCCATATTTAGCCCCCAACGACTATTACTTGTTCGCAAATCTTAAAAAAAATGCTCGCCGGAAAGAGATACGGCTGGAATGAGGAGGTGGTCGCCGAAACTGAAGCGTATTTTTAAGTCGAATTTTGCCTGAAAGTTGTTATTTTAATAGTCATCCTACGAACTTATTGAGTGATTGTTAATTACAATAAAGGTTCATAACGTATTAACATATTTTTGTTCTTATTATATAGTTACATCATCCCTGTACACGATGATTGTTTCATTCCGACCACTCTATTTTATCAATAAACGACTAAAGGAAAGTTCCTACCACTGAGACTTAATTTTGGCATGAATAAAAGAAAGAAAACTGCATGATCCTAGGCGTCGCGATACTATTTACAACATTTCTTAAAAAGTCATGAGATAATATGTATGTAAGGTTTATCATCCATAATTGTGTTGTCAAATATTTAACAGTAGACCAAATTTTCAATGAAGCAATAAAAAAGATCATAAACCGTAAAACCTAGTATATTTTTATGACTGTTACCCAAAACTAAGGTAGACTTTTACAGTTATCCAACTGATATCAACTGTTACCCAAAACAAATGGATATAATCCTACACACTGTCTCAACTTGATTTACAATAAAATATGTAAATCAAAACAATCACTGTCCAGAATATTATTTTATATTAATGTATATTAGATGCACGATATTTAAAAAAAAAACCTACGGAAAGTATGATATAATGTTATATCGTTGTGATCAGAAAAACAAGTGGAATTCAAAAAAATGCAGGGTATACCGTAAAAAATGTAAATTGAACAGCTGCTATATTTTTGTTTCAATTGGTTTTCTTGCAGCATATACTATGTTAGAAAAAATAAGTTACCCTTGATTGTTTTTTCTTAGTTCTGAAAATAACGTCGTAAATATTGTTAGCTTCAATTGGAAAACATTTTATATACCCCGAGGAAACTAGTAACTAGAATAACTACATATGTATGTATGTAGATTTGCCATAATACAAAAATAAAACTATAATCCTGTTCTTATTGTTTACATCATTAAATAATATTATTAGTGAATAACTAATATTGCTATAAATGCATTCGGAGTGCCAAATGTCCTACAAAAAAATCATATCGTATTTGAAGCACAGTGACTCTTCTTATTTTTTTTATAGCCTTCAAATCGCATTAATTTAATTCAGTAGACAATTAGATGTTGAATATAATTATTGACTAATCAGAAAAATATAGGCATACGGTAGGTGTGGCGGAAAATGGTGCAGTTTTTTATAATAATTTATTCGTTAGTCAGATTACTCAAGACATATATATAGCAAGATGCTCGGCGGAGGAATTAAGTTTGTTTTGTGAATTGAAACAAGCAGTGTTAAAAAATGTTCAAATACGTGAGTAAACCTTAGTTTTATTAGGTTATAAATATGACCAAATGGTGTTCTAGAGTTTTGTTTATACTAGGAGTCTATATATAAAATAATATCCAGGAATTAAACTTTTCAAGATTTTTACAAAATATCTATTTTTGAAAAAGAGGTATACCTTCAAATTTTTGAATTACGAAATACTTTCGTACTCAAAAAAATATTATTTAAACTTTCATTACTTTATTTATTGTGTATCATATTATTATTTCTTTCACTCGAAAAATCAGCTCTATTTTTTTTGCAATGTCATTAAATTTGTCATAACAAAATTAACTTGATAATTCTATTAATCTATTAATAAAATACATAAATGTCATTAAAATAAAATATTTTTCTAGGTAACAAAAAATTGTCAAGTTCTAATGACTTTTTTTGGTATACATTTTTAAGTCTCTTAAAGAGCAACAAAAATCTATTTAACAAGAAAAATTTCACCTACATCTATATCTAACGTTAGAAAATAATTTACTTGTTTTTTTTTTTGGAAATCTGAATATATTAGAAATAGAAATAATACTTTTACATAGTATATGTATTTTTTTGATAATTCTTAAATATTCTAAAATAGTTTACTAAATTCATTGGGTATTGAAAATATGTTTAATAATCCTGTTTCATTATTTCCAGTTGGTATTCTTCACCCTCTTGGCTGTTGCCTTCGCCGCCGCTAATCCTGCTCCAGTACCGGCTCCAGCCCCAGGTCCTTCTCCCCAGTTTTACGCCTATGGGGCCGCTCCCGTAGCCTACTCCGCTTACCCCTACGCTTCCGGCTACTACGGTGGAGTGTATTATCGCTGATCGGAATCCTCAATCCACGCTGCTCATAAAAATGACGACCACATCAACCATACCATTTGACCATCATGATTTGTTATTTAATTTGAAAACTCTATAGACGTTTCCTAAAATAAAAACATCAGATACATCTGTAGACGAGTGATTTTCTTTATTTGTACTGCTTTTCCTCCTCAAGGGAGTATTCTAGTCTAGAGGCATGAATTTCGGGCGGTTTTTGAAGCTCTGTACAAACGAAACAAAAAATATTTTTATTATCCATTTTTTTATCATTTGTTTATTGATATTTTAAAATAACATAAAAAATTAACTGAAAAAAAAGACTCAAAATCGACAAAGTTATGAGCTGGCAAAGTGGGGGGTCCAAAAAAAAGGTGTCCTGGCGTGCATGATTTCAACCCTTCTGGTCAACTGAAACAAAAAATCCGAACGGATTCTTAATTAGTATAGATGCCCCTATAGCCCGAACCTTGAAAAAGTCAAAAAAATTTTTTCATAAAATGGCGGCCGCTTGAAAAAAAAATTTTGTTTTGTATGTTTTTTTAACAATTCCGATTTTTTTTAAAATAGTAAAATTAATAATTTTGATCTGAGCGTGCTTGAGGCGATAGAGGAATGTATAAAGAACATTCACACCAAATTTAAAATGAATCGGTTATAGAACTTGAGATATCGTGCGCGCCAACTTGAAAAAAGTAGTTTTGACAAAAACGCTTTTAAAGTTTTGAGACAAGTTTCCGGCAATTTTACTCAGCACGTCCACGTTGCTTGAAGGCTGGCTCAAAACTAATTTGAAATAAATACTAAAACGAAAAGATTCCGACTAAATACGTTTAGTGTTTCGTAAGTACTCGGGCAGCGTCTACCGTCTATTGTTCATTTGTTCCGGTCGGACCGGAGCCGATGCCGCGTCACAAAAATGGCTGTAACTCATAAAATAATTGAAATTTTGAAAAACCCTTTTAAGGGCATATTCTTGAATGTCTAAACTTTGGAAATATGAAACAAAAAAAAAATCGATTTTTTCAAATTTGTAGACTAGAATACCCCCTTAATACTATTGCCTTTTAAGTATAAGTTAACTCTGCAAAATCGAAATAGATCTATAGTTTTGCTGATATTACCAAAAATATTCAGATTGCAAACTGAACGCAGTAGGTTAAGCTGTTATTGAAAACAATGAGATATCAGCAGAAACAAAAGATTCAAAAGCAAAACAACGGAAAATAAAACATTTATTCTATGTGACAACCATCTTCATTTACACGCAAGACTTTGGACATATTTTGCAAGTTATTGCTTGTATTGATATTTTTTTCACATAGTCCCATAAAAATATCATGTTTTTCACACAGTCCCATAAGAGAGATGAGGACAGGACTTCTATGGAGCTCTTTGTATAGGTCCATCTTTGACGTTGATAGTTGTAACGATAGCTTATTGTTTTCAAAGCCCATGTAACCATTTTTACGTAAAAAAAGCGCTCAAAGGCAATATCAGCAAAGCTATAGGAGATATATGTATATATGAAGATTTATGTTGCTGTTGCAACGACATAGAAGGTGTTCAAAACTTTAAAAAAAGTCGAGTATAGCCTAATTTATTTGTTTCGAAGATCCCATATTTTTTAATATGACGGAAAATATCTTGCTAGAAAGTAGTTATGATTGGTTTTTTGAATTTTCAAACATATCCATAAATAAACAAGTTACACGGGAGACATTATTTATGGAGCAACACCCTGTACAATGTTTCCCTAAAATTACGCACCATATGGGAAAAACTCATTTTTTTCTTTATTCAAAAAAATAATTTCAGAGAAACGGTAAATTTGTTTTAAAACAAAAAAAAAATGGAATAGACAGTCCAAGCTAGCTCGGTACATATCTCGAGATTACAAATTAGTAACTCCCAATTGTTTTACAATTTTCTTAAAATTCTGAATCACCACCATTTTTTTAACTTTCAAAATAGTCAAGATGTGTTTTATTGGCTCTTACTGCCTGAAAAATCACAAACAGGTAACTAAAAACACTGAGACCGAATGACAGGTTAGAATTGGCCAATCAGTTTTTTTGACAGAACCTAAAAACCACAAAAGGCCGGAAATTTGGCATAACCTCAAAAACAAACAAATAAATTAAAAGCTTAAACAAAAAAAAAACATAACCTAGGCAAGAGCTTTAACCCAGAATTTTAAACTAAGAATTCTTATCCTAACATAACTTGAGACAAAACTTTAAACAAAAAACTTAAACTTATTATAAATTGACAAGAATTGTTAACTTCCTACGGCAAGAACTATTCTTGCCTTGGGAAACATAGTATTGGAATGGAATATCGACTTCAAACTTGACACAGAGATCAAAAATGGAATTCTGAATAACTTTTTCTTAACACGATTTTTTTTGAAATTTTCGAAAATAAAGATTTTCGTGAATTTGTAATTTTAAATTTCAAATTTTCAGGTACTGAGACGACTTGGACTGATTATTTCAGACTGACCTATATCTGAATTCAAAGATAAATCTACCCTAAATCTAAAGGTAAAAAAAAACATATGAAGTTTTCTTTTTGGACGACACTGTATGACAGAGGTCGGCAACCTTTTTCTATAGAAGGGCCATTTGGTGGTACAACGAATAAATTGCGGGCCACATGTCATGCGAAAATTGAAAATACATAATCTTAGATTAATGAAACAGTATGGTAAATTATATTTTAATATTTATTTGTAGATAACCGAAACGTGTTATAATGAATGTGAAATAAAACGGTCAAAAAATAAAAGATTTTTTAAAGATTACACATTATTTAGAGATTATACAAAAATATTGTAGTATGTCATATTTATTTTTTCTCAAAAACTACGGACTTTGGTAGAAATGTTCTACGAATCTAAAAATGTCTTAGAATAAATCGAAAAATACTCTCAAATTTCTATCAAATATCAATAAATTTTTTTCTCAAAAACTATAAATCTTTGGAAAGATTTCACAAGGCCAAAAATGCCTTGGAATTTTTTGAATATTACTCAATTTTTTTCAGGATTTTTAGACGATTTTTGATTGTTCCAAGTCACGAAATCGAAATTTCCAAAAATGTCATGTAAAAAGTCAGAAAAGTATGAGTATTTTTCGAACATTTTTTATTCTTAGAACATTTTTACCAAGGTCCGTAGTTTTTGAGAAAAAGTGTATGAAGTTATTATAAAAATATTTTTGTTTCGGCCGCCATTTTGTTTCAACATGATTTTTTTAAAAATAAAATAAAGCTATTTATTTAAAATTTAGGTCTCGAGAACGTGATTTTTTTTGGTATAGAACCCAGGGTTTCATAAAGATATTCAGGTCTAATTTTTTGTTATCGAATAAATCGCAGTTTTGTCCAGAAATTTGTTTTAACTTTATTAAAATCAATTTTTGAACAATTTTAAGGTCATATTCTGAAAAAGCATGAAATTTTACGTCTGAATTGACCAGATCGAAACTTTTTCAGTCCCGATAACATTGAAAATAAGCTGGCTGACAAGTCTTAAAAAAAATCAGGATATTTGGAACTTCGGGTTAAAAAGGATATTTAATTCAAAATATTTTATTCTTCCTTGAGGGCCGCAGAAAATAAGCTGGCGGCCGCGGTTTGCCGACCGCTGCTGTATAAAAAAAACGCCGAAAAGACGTTATTGTTTCCACGCGCATTATTTGAAAAGGTTACAGAAACACAACCGGAGTAAAGATTTTATAATTTTATTTTTAAGAAACAATTCTATAGAATTTTCTGGTCAAGTAAAACAAATCATAATAATCATGTGATGGATGAGGTTCGTCATTTTTAGCAGGAGCGTCGACTGAAATGTTCCAATCAACGGTAATATAATCCAGAGTAGTAGCTGCCGTAGGGGTAACCGGAGTAAGCTACGGGAACGGCTCCGTAGGCGGAGTAGAACTGAGGGGATGGACCTGGGGCTGGAGCTGGTTCGGGGGCAGCGGCGGCGAAGGCGACAGCCAAAAGGGCAAAGAATACCAACTGAAAAGAATAAAAATATATATATCTATGTATACCAAGAGCGCAGAAAACTTAGTAATTTTTTTTTATTAAATTCAGCTAACTTTTGTTACAAATTATTGCAGGAAGATAAATATCTCAATCAGCAGCGGTTGTATGTCATTGGACTTAATACATCAGGGTAAACATTCAGCTAAAATTATTATTCTGGACGTGAACTGGAAAATTGTTGCAAAAAATATGTTGTAGGTTGTACCACAATCAAATTTATATTATTTTTTTGAATATGCAGGAACCAAAAATCTTTTCAAGTCAACATAACCCTACATTTATTCACGGTAAAGTGAATTTGTATTGTGTGTGTTGTCACCATAAAGTTATGATTTTTTCCAAAAAAAAAAAAAATTATCTATGACCAAAATTAATTACCTAAAATCTTAATTCGTAAAAATCATTTAAAAACTGCAAAAATAATTTTACAGTACCTATGAAACACACTGCATTGTTTTAATAAACTCTAGGAAATAGGGTTTACTTACGTATTTGAACATGTTGTAGAACTGCTTGCTTTAATTCACAAAACAAACTTAAATTTTCAGTTGATGATCCCGCTTTATATATGTTTCACATTTTGTCGTGTGAATATATTATGTTATATTATAAAAAGCTGCACCATTTTTTGCCCTACCTACATGTACCATTTATTACTACGCGTTTATTTATATTCAGCACATAATTGTCTATTAAAATGGGATTAAATGGCTAGTTCGAAAAAAACTAATCCTGTAACCATTTTTAGAAAAATCAGCATACTTTGGACTTTTAATTAATTCGATGATCAGTGTTGCTTTGACGAGAAGTAATTAATCAAATTAATATAAATATTTAGATGGCCATTTGACGAAACGATTTTTTATATACTTTTTGTGTAATAATTACGTAATAGCTAAGAATTTATGTTACGTATGTAATTACAGCTAAAATAAAACTACTAATAATTACTTAATTAATGACGACTTCTTTCTTGAAATAAGTCTTCATATTTTTTTTTACGTATTAGATCTAGGAAAAATCTTCTGCATGTTACTTACACTTTTTGAGGGATGCTTAAATTCGAATATTTTTTGTACTACTATGTTTCATACTATATATTGACAGGATAGAGCTTGTGAAATTCGGCGTCTAAACCCAAATTGAAGGTGATATGTTGCGAAAATATATAGCTAAAACAGTAAAAATGTGATTTTTTCAGAAAAATGTGAATAACTCCGAAAATATGAAATCCTTTAAAAATTTTAAGACTTTGGACTCATACCAATTTTTCTTTCATCATAACTCTACCGTACTACAACAAAACATTATTTAAACACAAAACTAACAAACAACATTATTTAATGTGTTTCATCAGAATAAAGTTGAGGTAGTTTCAAATGAAGCCGTAAATTGTTTTTAACATTTTTTGCATATTGCCGTCGTCAAATAATTGTGGAAGGTCAAGTTGTGGAATGACTTGTTAATATAATATCTTTATGAAATTCAGAAAATTTATATTTTTAATGCGATTTCTAGGAAGTTTAAAAAATTGCAAATGTTCTTTGTATCTAATTTTAAAGTTGTGTCAAACACATATATATGTAAGCCATTACATGCAGTGAAATGTGAATTATAATTTTTTGTTTGTTTTGACATATATATTGTTACATGCAGCAAAGTTGTTTGTTTCAGAACAACTGTATGAATAGGAAATAAAAAAATAAAGCACTGTCTGAATTTTTGTTTATAGATATATGAAACGAAATTTTGAGACGAGCCAATTTTTTTAAGAAAAATTTTGTTTTTCCTTTTTTTTTAATATACACATTTGAAATAAAGAGCTAAAAAATGACAGGACATGACAAAAAAGTGATTACATTATTCTCATTTTTTTATCCGGTTTTTAAATTGAGAAATCTCATGTACTTACATAATAAGTTTGCTCGTTATTTTTCTTTTTTCCTGTTTTTTGTTCAATTGTATTTGAGGCGCCATTTGAAAGTAATTTAATTTATTTTTTAATTACTTTTCTTTGCTAAATTACTATAATTGAAATAGACTGAAACCCTTAAGAACCTGTTGTAATGTATACAGAGTAGGAAATTCTACATCTTTAAAATGCAAAGCCTTTGTTCACGTAAGCTTCTCCCCTAAGTGGTTTTGTTTAGCTGTTTGCGTTCTATCATTCGTCAGTTCAAACTATACAACATTAACTCCACCGTCACAGGCAGTTCAAGGCGTGGCTTCTTCCCTTCCACACAGAATTTTTCAGTGTTTATCTACTATTTCGCAATGAACATTTTACATACCTGTATGTTAAGATATACGAGTAATTTTGTAAGTGAAATATGGTGATAATACACAATGGAAAAATGTTGATTTTGAAAAAAATATATATAAATTTTGTTGTACTAGCTTATTGTTTTACGCTATTATATTGTTCTAGTTTATGATTGGTTATTATTAAAGTGTAATAACCCAAAACAATGTGACAATTACACTCAAAGGTGTCCTGAAAGAGAAATTCAACAGAAACCACTAAATGTAGGTATGTATTATATATTAATTTTTAGAAACACATTCATAGAATCTTCTAATCAGTTAACAGAATGGTCGATTGAAGGATTTCGATCAGCGATAATACACTCCACCATAGTATCCAGCAGCGTAGGGGTATCCGGAGTATGCTACGGGAACACCTCCAAAAGCAGAGTAGAACTGTGGGGAAGGACCTGGTGCTGGAGCCGGTTCTGGAGCAGGATTAGCGGCGGCGAAGGCAACAGCCAAGAGGGCGAAAAATACCAACTGAAAATAAAAAATAAAAAACAAATAATTATAATTCTTTTCGGGTTTAAAGGATATCTTCTGGTAGTCATATAAAATCTCTCAGTAGCTCATAAATCCAAAGAAATAATATTTTTATAATACCAAATGCATACATACATTTTTGAAATATTTAAAAAGTTCTGGTTTCAGGTCACAATAATATTTTTCAACAGATGCTTATAATAAATTCTTATCACTGTACTTACGTATTTGAACATCTTTGAAAGTGCTTGCTTTGATTTACCAAACGAACTTAAGCTTTCATTTAATCGCCCTGGTATATATACCTCTACGAGCCCCCAGTTCTTTGTCTTGTGAATATATCATAGTTAAAAAAACTGATCCATTTTGCACCACACCCACCATACACCTTTTTATCATTAGTTAATTAGATTCAGATCCTAATTGCGAATAAAATCAACAATATTATTCGAATACCTGTTAGAACTACGATGGTACATACATTATATGACATTATTTATAATCAGCAAAGACAAAGGTTTTAGTTGCGGACAGTGGCAGTGCGTGATATTTCAGTAAGTCATATCTTGAAAACGACGCATGGGACCCACTTCACTTTTTTAGGTGATGACTATACACCTCTTACAGAAAGGATTTATAGTGAAAAAATCGTCAGCAAAGTTTGCGAAAAAAAATTTTCAAAAAACACTGGAGCACTCCCTGGGTTTTCAGTAACGCTCTGTGGGATATTTGCAGTATATTTTTTTTTCATAATCTAGAAACAAATATAAGGAGACGTTTTTCGATTTGTTGCAAAATATTTTTTTTTCAAAAAAGTTATGGCCATTTTAATTTTAATTTTATAGGAACATTTTGTTTCCCAAAATTAAAATGGCCATAACTTTTTGAAACAAAAAATATTTTGTAACAAATCAAAAAACGTCTCCTTATATTTGTTTCTAGATTATGAAAAAAAAAATATACTGCAAATATTCCACAGAGCGTTACTGAGAACCCAGGGAGTGCTCCAGTGTTCTTGAAAATTTTTTTCGCAAACTTTGCTGACGATTTTTTCACTATCAATCCTTTCTGTAAGAGGTGTATAGTCATCACCTAAAAAGTGAAGTGGGTCCCATGCGTCGTTTTCAAGATATGGCTAACTGAAATATCAAGCACCGCCACTGGTTGCGGATCTGAATAATGAATGTTTACATGGTTGAGGCGCAAAAAATTGTGAATATTATTTTTACTATTGCTTCTTCTTAAACCGGATATTCGTAATAACATATCTCCTAGTTTATGTGTACGTCTGTCTTTTACACTCCTGTCATTTTTAAAAATCATTTATTAGAACTTAAAGTTAACTCTTTGAAACTATCAAAAAAAGATGTTCTCGTGACGTTTAGTCATTGCAGACGTCATTTTTGATTTTCTGTATCTGTGTTCGATAATTTCTTATTTCTTTTGCGTTTCTGCGATTTATAAATAAATAATGGATTGCTTGAGTGAGGAGCAAATAATTGAAATTTTAATAATTACGGGGAACTGAGACAATCAGAGATCCCAAGACCAAATTTGTGTAAAAAATTGCTCCCCAACAGATCTCCAATAATATATAAGCACTGTCTGTCTAAATCTTTGTTTATAGATATATGAATCGAAATTTTGAGACGAGTCAATTTTTTTTAAGAAAAATTTTATATTTCCAAGTTTTTTAATATAAACATTCAAAATAAAGAGCTAAAAAATGATAGGACAAGACAAAAAAAGCGATTACATTATTCTCATTTTTTATCCGGTTTTTAAACTTTAAGCTTTAAACTGAGAAATCTCATGTACTTATGTATATGATAATATTGCTCGTTATTTTTGTTTTTTCCTGTCATTTGTTCAATTTTATTTGAGTTGCCATTAGAAATAATTTAATTTATTTTTAAATTACTTTTACTTGATAAATTAATATAACTGAAATAAACAGAAACCTTTCAGAACCTGTTCTAATGTATACAGAGTTGGAAATTCTACATCTTTAAACGGCAAAGCCTTTGTCCACGTAAGCTCCTCCCCTAAGTGATTTAGGGGAGGAAATTGATTTTTATCTACTATTTCGCAGTGAACGTTTTCCATACCTGTATGTTCAGATATACGAGTATTTTTGTAAATGAAATATGGTGATAATACACAATGGAAAAATGATGATTTTGAAAAAAAAAGTATCATTTTTTTCTGTAGTAGCTTATTGTTTTACGCTACTACATTATTCTAATTTTATGATTGGTTATTACTAAAGTGTAAAAACCCAAAACAATGTGACAATTACACTCAAAGGTGTCCTGAAAGAGAAATTCAGCAGAAACGACTAAATTTTTTTATGTAGGTATGTATTATATATTAATTTTTTGAAACAAATTCATAGAATCTTCTAATCAGTTAACAGAATGGTCGATTGAAGGATTTCGATCAGCGATAATACACTCCACCGTAGTATCCAGCAGCGTAGGGGTATCCAGAGTATGCTACGGGAACACCTCCAATGGCAGAGTAGAACTGTGGAGAAGGACCTGGTGCTGGAGCCGGTTCTGGAGCAGGATTAGCGGCGGCGAAGGCAACAGCCAAGAGGGCGAAAAATACCAACTGAAAATAAAAAATAAAAAACATATAATTATAATTATTTTCGGGTTTAAAAGATATCTTCTGGTAGTCATATAAAATCTCTCAGTAGCTCACAAATCCAAAGAAGTTATATTTTTATAATTCCAAATGCGATATAATTTTTTTAAATATTTAAAAAGGTCTGGTTCCAGGTCATAATAATATTTTTCAACAGATGTACTTATAATAAATTCTTATCACTGTACTTACGTATTTGAACATCTTTGAAACTGCTTGCTTTGATTTACCAAACAAACTTAAGCTTTCGTTTAATCGCCCTGGTATATATACCTATACGAGCCCCCAGTACTTTGACTTGTGAATATATTATAGTTAAAAAAACTGATCCATTTTGCACCACACCCACCATACACCTTTTTATCATTGGTTAATTAGATTCAGAGCCTAATTGCGAACTAAATCAACAATATTATTCGAATACCTGTTAGAACTACGATGGTACATACATTATATGACATTGTTTATAATCAGCAAAGACAAAGGTTTTAGTTGCGGATCTGAATAATGAATGTTTACGTGGTTGAGGCGCGAAAAATTGTAAATAGTATTTTTACTATTGCTTCTTCTTAAACTGGAATTCGTAATAACATATGTATCTTCTAGTTTATGTGTACGTCTGTCTTTTACACTCCTGTCATTTTTAAAAATTAATTATTATAACTTAAAGTTACCTCTCTGAAACTATTAAAAAAAGATGTTCTCGTGTCGTGTCATTACAGACGTCATTTTTGATTTTCTGTATCTGTGTTCGATAATTACTTATTTCTTTTGCGTTTTTACGATTTATTATGCTTGAGTGAGGTGCAAATTATTGAAATTTTAATAATTATGGGGAACTGAGACATTCAGAGATCCCAAGACCAAAATTTGTGTAAAGAATTGGTCCCCAACAGATCTCCAATAAACCAGTCAACATTAGGCCGATTAGTAAATGTAGAGCTGCAATGCGCAAAAATCCAATTCAATCTTCCAGGATCTTGGCAACCACATTTGGTGTATCTCACCAGTCAGTTAAAAATTTGTTTAAGCGAGATAACTTACGTCCATACAAACTACAACTTGTTCACGAGTTAAAGGAGAATGACTTCGATAGAAGGGCTGAATTTTGTGAAGGCATAATGGAAAGATGCAATAACAATAATAACTTCTCAAGAAATATCCTTTTTTCAGATGAGTTACATTTAATTTAAATGGTGTTAATCGACATAATAGCCGTTACTAGTCAAGTCAGAAACCTCATTGGTGCCAAGAAGCGCATACTTACCCAAAATCCCTAAAATGTTAACGTTTGGGTAGGCATTGTTGGAGGACGTTGGACCTTTTTTCATTGATGAAAATTTAAATTCTGAAAAGATCTGCTAAGAAATCACATTACTTCATCTTACAGACTGTTGTTTCCTGGTGAAAATAATGTTATTAACCAACAACTATTGCTTCAACAGTATGGGGTACCATCACATTTTGCTGCAATATTTAAATGCACAATTTCCAGGACGCCGGTTATGCAGAAGAAGTACAATTGAATGGCCAGCGCGCTCCCCGGATCTAAATCCCTTAGATATTTTTCTGTGAGGGTATTAAAAATGTGAAGTTTATATAAATCGACCAGGTAACATTGAAGACTTGAAACACAACATTTCAAATGAAATTCGGTCCATTCCTGAAGACTTTCTAGTAAATGTTATTGAAGAGTTTCCGGACCAGCTTGGACATTGCTTAGTGGAAAATTAAGGTCACTTTCAACACCTCATTCGCTAACTATTATTTTGTTTTAATTAGGCAATTACATTGTTTTACAAAAATTAACTTTGAACGAGTTTTTGGGGAAAATTTCTTGTAACCAGCTCAAATTTTTAGTATGCAGTAAAGAGAACAATCTGTTCTTTCAGATATTGAGAGAAAATCTAGAAGAGATTTGTCATTTAAAACAATAACGTTGATCTCCATAGCAACCAAAAATATTCTATAAACAATTCTGTAAATTACCTGCTTCCTATTAAATCAAAACTGATCAGGAACAATAAGAATGGCTCATTCTAGTGGTTTCTACATAAAAAAAATCGAATTTTCGTATGAAAAACTGTAGGAAAAAATTCTAGGATATTCTTATATATACTAAACACATCGGTGAACATATAAAATATAATTTAAATATTGTTTGCTTCCTTTGTTATTTAGCTGATATGACATTTGGAGTTTGGAGGACCCCTTATAAAGGTGGTACATATGTTTAAAAAAAAAATTGTTGACGTAAATGGGTTTATTTTCGTGTAACAAATTTACATAAAATCATATTCAGTGAACAATATTACGGTGTTTCTCAGTGGTCTCAGGGTGTCTTCATACTTTTCAGTAGTACACTCCTCCATAGTATCCTGCAGCGTAGGGGTAACCGGAGTAAGCTACGGGAACACCTCCAAAGGCAGAGTAGAATTGTGGAGAAGGACCTGGTGCTGGAGCTGGTTCGGGGGCAGCGGCGGCGAAGGCAACAGCCAAGAGGGCGAAGAATACCAACTAAAATCATGAAAGGGCAACATATAACATAAAGTAATTTTTAAATTATATACCGTGTATTAAAATTTGTGTTGACAATTAGAAAATAAATAAAGATAGCTACAGAAATGGCCAATTTAGATACATTTTCTATTTGAAACTCAAGTTAAAAGCTACAATTTATTATTTGTTATTAGATTATTCTAATATTATGTCTCATTATTTATATTGGTGAAAAAATCATATACTAAATGTATATAAAAACATCAGAAATATCACTATATGTAATTAAAATAGGTATTTCAAACAAGTGTAACAAAATTGAATGCCCAGTTTACTTACGTATTTGAACATTTTTTTTTAGATACTGCTTGCTTTCGTTGACAAAACAAACTTAATTTTTCGTTTTGCTCTCTGGTATATATATGCTTCCAGTATTTCGTATCATGAATATATTATAAAAATTGACCTATTTAACGCCACGCCTACCATATATCTATACTATTATTTCAGGTTTTTTAATTAAAATCAATGACTAACCGTGAATCAGGTTAATCAGATTGTTGGTATATTATAAACAAGCAGTTTGAGTTAATGCAGCCCACTATAGAGGGGTGTGTATTTGTTATTTTTAACGAAGAAGCACTACAAAGGTTATTATGACTTAGAATGAATATTTCAAAGAACAATTATCTTTTTAATATAGATGAATACCCAAATATTTATGTAAGTATTTTAAATTAGAAGTAATTAATGAAATTGTCATGTTTTCCTATAATTTTATAGAATGTTTTTTTATAGAATCCGTGTATGGTTGGTATATTTTAAACAGTTACTCACTGCTGAACTTTTTTGGTACAAAACAGGTTTAAAACGACATAGTTTAGATTGTTTAGGACTGCAACAGTTATTATATCTGCTTCTACGAGGTGTATAAATTAAGTGATGAGACTGAATTTTTTTAAATTTTTTAAATTCGAATAGAATTACAGTTCATTCAGAACTGGAACTCTTATACTGGAATAGCCTTCAGCTGATCGGTTACAGCCGTTTGAATGTTTTCTATGGTCCCAAAATGACGTCCTTTGAGGTGATTTTTCAATCTCGGAAAGAAAAAGTCACAAGGACTCTGGACAAAGGACTGGTGAATAAGGAGGCTGAGGAGCCAGTGGATTTTTTTACTGGCTAAAAACTCGTTTGCTGAAATGGCTGTGTGACAAAGCGCTTTGACGTGATGCGACACCCAGTTGTTCTTGTTGTTTGGTCTCACTTTTCAAGAACGTCTTTGTAAAAGTGTTGATTTACTGTCCGGCCTGGAGGTACAAACTCTTTGTGGACAATTCCCTGGCTATCTTGGAGAGTTTGAAGTGTGCCATTCCATGCTTTGGCGTTTGGTTTCCGGGTCGTACTCAAATACCAAAATCTTATCACCAGTTATGACACGTTCCATAAAATGGGGATAATTTTCAATCGATTCCAAAAAATCAAGACACCTTTCTCTCCTGATGTTCCTTATCCCTCTCGGTTATTGTTGGAGATATAGAGTTGGTTAAATGAGAAATGTTTTAGAGGATTTATTTATCGTTTTTGAGATAATTCCAAAAAACTGGTAAGTTTTAGAGACTTTTTAAATAATCTTCTGAATTATTGTGATTGATTTATGAGCTAACACCATTAACTCTATTTTTTCTTACGGACGACATATTGGTGACGTCAGCGAAATCATCTTAAACAAGTGTCCTAACAATGTACTCGCTAAAACATGATAAATTAGAAATATATACGACAATCTCTAAAACGCGCTTTCTCAGTTTTTTGGATTTATCTCGAAAGATAAATTGAATTTAAAAAAAAATGTCGAAGAGATAATAAAATCCTCTAAAACATTCCCCATTTATCTATCTTTTAATCTTTCTATCTCCAACAATAGCTGAGATGCCAATGCACGCAAAAGCAGTTTGGCACAGACAGTATATTTTTTTTGTATCTGAAAAATAAGTCCAACATTGAGTAACCCTGTAATTTTTTTTACTGATTAGTACTGGTTTTATTTTACTTTAACGAAACTACGAATCTAACTACGAATTTTATCTATGTATAGACAAACAAACCAAGGTTTTGAACACATTTATCATTTAATTGATGAATATCAAAATCTTATGAGCTCTATACAGTGTGGAACAGCCAAATGGAATAAATTCAGTAACTCCATTATTATGTATTCTTTTAGAAAATTCTGAGACACGTCAATTTCTAATTCTAAAATGAAAGTATCACAAGCCCCCACTTCCAATTTGAAAATTTAGGGGTTGTAGCTGTCACCTGAAGGGGGTTGAATTTAGGGATGACATTTTTACGTCGCAAGATGTCATTTTAGAATTAGAAATTGACGTGTCTCAGGATTTTCTAAAAAAATGCATTCAAATCTATTCCATTTGGCTGTTCCACACTGTATGTAGGTATATACCCTTGTAAGTATACCTACTAAGTATCAGATTGAATCTTTATTTAACCATCATAGGTACATGAAAGATTTTTTCTCTCATGGTTTTACTTGTGCTACAATTATCCATCCTTGAGTTATTGAGATACTGAGGCAGATGTCATACCATATTCATATAATTTCTTTAACTACTGAAAATGAAACACTCAATGGGCATAAGAGCCTTTAAATCACATTTGAATTTATGTAATTTGCAGGTGACATAAAGGTGTACAAAAATTACTCCGGTTTTTAAAGAAAACTATCAGGTTTTTGATGTACCTATTTTTATTTTCTAGAAACAAATCTATACAATTTTCTAATGAAACAACAAATCATGGTGGTCAGATGTCAACGATCGGTGTAGTCATCTGTTTCAGTAGTACACTCCGCCGTAGTATCCTGCACCGTAGGGGTAACCGGAGTAAGCTACTGGAACGGCTCCATAGGCAGAGTAGAACTGTGGAGAAGGACCTGGTGCTGGAGCTGGTTCAGGGGCAGCGGCGGCGAAGGCGACAGCCAAAAGGGCGAAAAAATACCAACTGGAAATTAGAAAAATGATTATCAACTAGGAAAAAACCTGTTTTATCAGAAGACAAACGTTTGTAGCTGTCGATTTTTTTAGGTAATTCAAGCGAAATTGCTCTCTCGAGTGATCAAGTAAAACGTTGTTAGTGCTGTATATTCGCTGAGTCACCACTTTAACTCTCATCACTATTAATTAACCACAATACTAGTGCGGAAAATTGTTGAATAAATAATTTTGAGGCAAAAATTAAAGTAGAAACAATTACTTCAGTTTACTTACGTATTTGAACATTTTATTGAAACTGCTTGCTTGAATTCACAAAACAAACTTAATTTTTCTGTCGGCTGTCCTGATATTTATACACAGTTGTAGTTTTTTTTTGTGTATACATTACCAATAGCACTGCCTACTTTACGTCTACTACTGGTTTTTTAATTTAATTAATGCTGTACTCTAATTTCTTGACGGAATAATATAATTATCTACGATTAGTAGACATAAGTACAACAGATGCAAATTGATGTTGTTAAAAAGGATTATGTAATTTCTCAAATCTTATTAAGAAACAAAAAATTAAACATGATTAAGAAAAATGTCTTTTAAAAATCGTGGCTTATGAAAATAAATGCATTATATTAATGCAGAGTTAAATTTAAACAATGATACGTAATACTTAAACATTCGACATATTTTAATCAATACCCATTGTTTTCCAAATATTATATAGAAACTAGCTGACCCGGCAAAATAAAAATACAAAAAAAAATGTGTCAAAAATATAGAACAAATTTTTCTGGATAGGGACAGCCTAATCACCTAGCGGTATGAAATATACTTTACGACCTATTCTCATACCTACCAAATATACATAAAAAAAATTCATAAAAATCGATCGAGCCTTTTCGGAGGAATGCGACCACAAACACCGTGACACGAGATTTTTTATATATAAGATTTTCAGACAAAATTCAACTTAGTGTTGTATTTTTTATAACGTATCATATTTTTACGTAAGTTTTAAATAAATGTGTAAATATTGCTCGAATACTTTTGTTAAAGTTGGTATTTGAGAATAAAATATAAAAAAAGCAATATCAAATTGCCATATATTTTTTTGTTAAAATTGAATATATTAATTTAGATTTTTATAGACACATTTATAGACATACATATGTCTTCTTGTATCATTTGGGAAATGGAAATAAAATGGTATGCAATATAGAACTTTATTATGAGTAATGAAGATAGACAGAAAATATATATAAATAAATAAAAAAAGTAATGACACAAAATGTATTGTATTGAAAACTATGGTATAAGAAACGTGAATCCATGGATTTTAGCTATAAAAAAAGGCTTTAGATATCAAAGAATATTGTATTTTTCTTTCATAATTAAATAATGTAACGAGCCTTAAAAAACATATAAAATATGTCTACATTATTCACAAAAAATTAAAGGAGCAAAACAATCTAATTTTTTCCCCGATTTTTGACGGGCTGTATCTTGTAACCTACACCTCTGTGTACGCTCTTCTCTCTCAGGGTTCTTTAGTAAATTCTTCGTGAGGTACGTTTTGTATTGGTACCTACAATTATTTGCTGCGTTCACCAACACCTTGTACTTCTGAATAACAACTTTATTCTCTATTAATACAAATATCACGAAAATTCAAAATTCTACCATCCTTAGTATCGTTTTCGTAAAAATCACTGTTCCTGAAATTTTAATAAAACACAGAGAGGTCTAGATGGATATTAATCCTAAATTTGTGTTGGAGTAATGTGTGGCGTACAGGGCTTTTTTGAATTTTAGTGATATTTTTGGTTCAACTTTAGATTTTTTTCATGTCTAGGAAAAATTTTTTTCAAAACGACTCAGTTAGTCAAATACAGTTAGATACACTGAAGATTTCCCTTTAATACGAGTCCAACAACTTCGAAAGGAATTTACTACTTTCGAAGTTATTTACGTTTCTTTCAAAACATTGAAATTTTACTTTTTTAGCGATATCTTTTCACACAATCGACATACCGCCTTCAACTTCGGCTAATAATAGTTATAATATAAACGTATAACAATACGCAGAATGTCACAAGCAATAATCCTGTCAGAAGCAAAAAAAATCAATGCTGTAATACAAAAATTATCAGAATTTAAGCAAACTTCAAAAAAGTGGGTGTATGATGACTTTCGTTGCTTACTGTATATAAACTGAAATGTATGTTACCATTCAGCCACAATTATTTGTTATTAAAATTATAGTAGCAATTGGATCAGCTGGTTTGTAAATATATAAATATGATCTAAATTTCGACTTTCCATTTTTTTGTTACGGAAATGGTTTTCTCCATAAATACCAAATGTTGAACGTCATCTATGAAAATCAACTAATTATTAATGCTATCTATGGTCTTTGTCTTTCACCATCCTAACAGTTTTTTTCAGAAATATCTTGAAGAAACTGGGAAGTGTGTAGTCTACGTGATTCCGGTTTTGTATTGAGCCTTTAATATCATCTATAGTCAACTCAAATTATTAATTTTTAAACATTTTAGATAAATATAAAAGATATATTTCATATGAAAAAATAATTTTGCTTCTATATTTGAAGCAAATATTCAGATAACTTAACTTAATTTATCTTTCTCCATTTCCCAACACTAACAAAATTGGTATTTAAAATTAAAACTCTCAATAAGCTCTTCTTTCTCGCAAAAAATCACTACAGTCTTAAATAAACAGAATTAATATTGAATTATTTACAATTTATTAAATTATTTTTTTCTTTATCAATAGTTTTAAATTGTATTTAATTTATAGGCCTCTTTTTAACTACTGCTTAATCTTACTGCAATAGCTAATAGCTAAGGATATAATAACAATAATAATAATAAATTTTATTATATAAAATAAATAATAGACTCTTGGAAGGAGTTCGGCATTGCCGGTGTAGGATTTATATTTAGGAATTATCACAGTAAATGTAACAGAGAACACACTAAAATCATTTATTTGTACTACAAAAAAAAATGAAAATAAATATATAAATATCACATTAAGTTAAACACATTAAATATCACAGTATACTAAATAATTAATAAATTAGTTCTGCTACTGGATCCGAATAGCTGCGGCCGATAAAGCCAATGTCGTTGATTATATTTCCTATTTCGCTGGTGTAAAACCGGTCAGGATTCCTGAAGGCGTAGAACGTGTTGAACTTTGGAGCTGCATCCACCATAGCCTGGCAGCAGAAGAGAACCAATAAGACCTGCGACAGAAATTCAACGAATTAGTAACGATTGTGGGAGGTTTATATAGGGTTGAAGTAATATTATGGGGATCGGTGTGATCAGTTTTCAAAAAAAAAAAAAGTGCATTTTATTTTAAAAATATTCCGTCAAAATAACAAGTTGATCAAATGAGTAGTTTTGATCCTATAATAATCGTAGGACCCTCTTACCACTGACAGTAGATAGCTGACCGATTTTTATCTACATATTGAATAAAAAAACGAAAGGACAATGTTAAAAATAATCTATTTTTTGCCTATCAGGCAAACGGGTTTAGGGTTGAAAAAATTATAGGAAATGATTTGTTTACTTTAATTAAATGCCCCAAAATATGCAGAATGCCGGGGGAAACCTCTACAATCACCTCAAAAGAGCTGTGAGTCGCCCTAAGATGCTCATAGGAAATACAACCTTGGAACCGCAAACAAATATTTTATTTGTTTGCGGTTTGCGTTATATTTACTTGCGAATGAGTTTTTAGGGAACAAAATGTTGAAATCCAATATTTTTTCAATAACTGCACATCTTGTGATGACTGTGAATATTTAAAAAAAAAACAAAGTAATCCAATATTAACGTATTTAACACAATGTAATTAAACACTATATTTAACAAGAATAATTAATAAAGCAAACATGTTGAAAAAAATTAAAAAACAAAAATATTAAAAAAAAAAAAACAAAAATATTTTCTTAAAAAAATATCGCAATTTTATTTTCTTATTGATATATTTTCACAAATTATTAGACGCAAAACTTCACAAGCTGTAATCCAATCGGAAGCAAAAACAAAAACAATACTGTAGTACAAAAATGAACTATATCATGACAGTATATCATGACTTTCGTTGTTGACTATATTTAGTTTCATTGCCAAACATCTCACTAAATATTAACAATAAATACATATAACCATATTTACCCAGACTCAGAACAAACATTACTATCCGGAAATGAATCAACATATAGGACGATTCATTAAAAAAAATAATATTCCATATACAGGGTGAGTCACTTTTTTGTATTCGATAGAATACGATATTTTGAGAAAAAAGTTCCTATAAACATATGGTCGATCTAGCTTCATAAAGGAGATACAGGGTGTTAAAATATTGGTGTTTTTTTTTTAGTTTTTTTTTTACAATATTTTCTGAACGGAAAGGTATTTTCCCTTAATATTTTACACACGCTTTAACCTCAATAGGAGCAACAATTTCTATTGATTTTGTCGAAAACACTATACTGGAAGTTGCTTTTCTCGGGTGCCCAGGTTATTTAGATTAAAGAACTTTTTTATCGTACGCCACTGAACTTATTTGATTAACAATTATAAAAGAATGATGTTTTAGCTACAATTTTGATCTCGAGCAATTTTGCGCTAGCTTTGACGGTTTTCGAGATATTGGTCATTTTTAGTCTAATGGTGCATCTCCTTACATGGTAACGAACAATTTTTATTTTTAGTTTTCATTTTATTTTTTAACGAAGTGACCTGAGCATCCGAAAAAAGTAACACCCAGTAGAGTATTTTCGATAAGAACGTTAAAAATGTTGATCTCATCCATGTTGACATGTCGTGCACCGTAAAAAATGAAACTTTAACACCCTGTATCTCTCATAGGAAGCTAGATAGATGTTTATAGGAACTTTTTCTCTCAAAATATCATGGTCTATCGATTATTAAAGTCATGCTACAAAAAAGTGGTTCTCCCTAGGGTGAACCACTTCCTATAAACATATAGTCTATTTAGCTTCCTATAGGAGATACAGGGTGTTAAAGTTTCATTTTTTACGGTGCACGACATGTCTTAACATGGATGAAATCAACATTTTTAATTTTCTTATCGAAAATACTATACTGTATGTTACATTTTTTGGATGCCCAGGTCACTTCGTTAAAAAATAAAATGAAAACTAAAAAATAAAATGTTTTCGTTGCCATGTAAGGAGATGCACCATCAGACTAAAAATGACCAATATCTCGAAAACCGTCACAGTTACCGCACATTTGCAAGAGATCAAAATTGTAGGTAAAACATCATTATTTTATAAATGTTAGTCAAATAAGGTCAGTGGCGTACGATCAAAAAGTTCTGTTCTAAATAACCTGGGCACCCTAGAAAAGCAACTTCCGGTATAGTGTTTTCGACAAAATCAATAGAAATTGTTGCTCTTATTGAGGTTAAAGCATGTGTAAAATATTAAGCGAAAATACCATTCCGTTCAAAAAATATTGTAAAAAAACTTAAAAAAAAAAACTAAAACTGTAACACCCTGTATCTCCTTTATGAAGCTAGATAGACCATATGTTTATAGGAACTTTTTTCCCCAAAATATCGTATTCTATCTAATGTTAAAGTCCTGCTACAGAAAAGTGACTCACCCTGTATACTGCGACCTATTGTAATAATATGTTTTGGACTAATTATATAAACGTATAAACAAAACATTTCAACTTTTATAAGATTTTTTTTTTGTACAAAACAAAATGAATAACCCTGTATAAGCCGGTGCACACGTGACCCTTCGAATGCAGTTGTCGACAAAGCCAAAAATTAATTCGGTGACCTTTCGGAAGCCATTTGCATACGTATGCACGAAATTTATGAAACTGTCACAGCGAGAAGCCGGCAACTGGACCAGTCCCCTTTTTTCTGCATGCCCACACACACACACACACACACACACACACACACACACACACACACACACACACACACACACACACAGACATACACACGCATGCACATAAATTAAATACACAGAACGTATACATTAATAGAGACGTAAATGAGTGCATTTTAATGCTCTGGAGACTTACCACAAGGCCGGCGAGTACGTCAATTTTCTGTTTCATTTTGGACCACGCATTAGGAATAACAGACACCTTCTAAAAGTGCTCTTTTGCGTCCGCAGAGTATATATACAAACGTCGGCAAGAGGATCGCCCGGACGTTATTCAAATGTTATGAATTTGCCTGGAATAACAAGCGGCCGATTCGGATAGGACCTTAAACCCGCGCTTTATCGCGAATCTGACCAGGTCGTTCTCGAAATGTCAACAAATCAGCGGTTATTTAGTCCAAGAGACGAAAAAAATATACGGGGTTAGTACAAAGCCTCGGAACGGTCGGATAGTTTTGTTATTTTGTATGTATATAGTATGTCTCCGGATCGAGTTTAAAAGAGGAAAAAAATTTGTGTTTTTGATTTCTCAGAAAAAAGTCACTCTTGATGATTTGCCCTGCTTGATTTCAAACCCCCAAAATGCAAATTACTTTTTACATAACTCAAACGGTTCTCGAGATAATACCATTCTTCTTCATAATTTGGACTTTCACAAAATTTTATAAGTAATTCTAGTTGGCGGATTTAACCCAATAATTTCGTTGTCTAGGATACTATATGCTATAGAAACTCAATTAATTAGTTAGCTAAAAAATGATTCGAATTATTTAGTCTCATGTTTTAATCATTGAATTAAACAACTGATTATAAAATGAAATCAAAACTAAACCAGAATTTTTTTATTCAAATAATGCTCCTCATTTTTCTGCACAAATTTCAATTCGAGCTCTAAATTCGTTAAAACTATTTCGAATTTCCTCAATTGACAAGGACTTGACTGCATTTTGAATCCTTGTTTTCTTCATCATTTTCTTTCTTGCTCTTCCTATCCAGTATTCATTAAATTCGGAATTGAGCCAATTACGGACAGTAACGACATGATGAGCAGGGCACCCATCTTGTTGGAAAAACATTCTCGTGCAATAACTTAAAGGAAGTTCATGAAGTTTATCTGTTACACAATTTTGTAGCATCTCCAAATATGCATTACGATTTAAATTTTCTTTGAAAAAATATGGACCAATAATGCCATTTGTATATGAAACTGCACACCACATATTAACTTTTTTGAAACATTGTCTTCGACAAGAAATAGTAAAGTGGGGATTTGTTTCACTCCAATACCGACAATGCTGAGAGGAAACGACGCCGTTTGTTGAAAAAGTAGATTCATCGGAGAACAAAATTCGCTTATGAAATCCTACGTCATTTAAAACTCTGTTGCCCATCTCCAAATAAAAATCCAAACGTTTGGCTTCATCACCCTCCCCTAAGGTGTGCCTGAATTTGGGTTTAAATGGTAAAATCCGGTTCTGCTTGAAAATTCTCTGTAAATGCGATTTACTTATTTCAGTTTCAATTGCCCTTCTTCTAAGTGATAATCTTGGAGGGCAATTCTCTCACGGAATGGAGGGCAAGAACTGAAGCAGCATCATCTTCATTCAACCATTTTTTTTTATTTTTTAATGTCTAAAACAGAGCCTGTTTCTTAGAACTTGGCCACCAACTTCTTCGCTCCGACATTAGAAATGCTAACTTCCGGGTATTTTTCGTTAAATGTATTAATAACAACACGATAGCACTCTTCCCCAGTTCCGTAGCATTGAATCAAATAAATTCTTTGTTCTAGAGACAACAGTATAGCATATAAATAGTAGCAAAATGACGAAGATTCGATTTGAAGTTATACTGACTTATTAGTTGTCAGCAGTTGTCAGTGATATTTTGCAATGAAATCCGCCTACTAGAATTTTTTTTAAAGAATTATTGTCCAAATTATAAAGAAAAATGGTATTATCTCGAGAACCGTTTGAGTTTTATAAAAAGTTATTTGCGTTTTGGGGGTTTGAAATCAAGCAGGGCAAATCATCAATAGTGACTTTTTTCTGAGAAATCAAAAACGCAAAATGTTTTCCTCTTTTAAACCTGAACCGGGGACACTGTAGATTAGGGTGATTTTTTTTTTCAACTATTTTTTATTTTTTTCAGTCTCCACTTGAAATTTGTCGAAAAAAAATCCCTGAAAGTTACCCTTAATATTAATTTTAAGTACTTTCCCAAAGCATGAAAAGATTTTCCATTTAAAATACACGTAAATCGATTTTTTTTTTTCGAAAAAAAAAATCGATTTACGTGTATTTTAATTGGAAAATCTTTTTACGCTTTGGGAAAGTACTTAAAATTAATATTAAGGGCTCTAACTTTCAGGGATTTCTTTTTCGACATGTTCAACAAAATTTCAAGTGGGGACTGAAAAAATAAAAAAATAGTTGAAAAAAAATCACCCTAGTATAGATGCAAGAACTTACATACACATACCCAAAAAGACACTTAACAATAAGAACATACTCGAAAAATTTCAAACGATTTCAATTGTGACTAGAGATCGCTAAAGTGAGGATCATTACAGGGTTGCACCAGCCCATACAATTACCTACGTATAATAAACCGGCGTCTTACCTATACATATTTGTTAACAAAGTTGAACGGCGCAGGAAGGTGATGGGTAGAAAACAATTCCTTGCTGTTTGTCGGACGCTGTTTGGTAGGTGTGACCTACCTGACTAACACAACACAAATAATTTAAGCTTAAAACGACACAAAATTTAAGTACAAATCTGAAATGTTTAAAGTTAAAAATGAAAAAGCTAGACCTACGTAGTGTATCCAATATTGACATGAATTCGTTTTTAGACTGAAAAAAATCCGTCGAACTGTTCTCGGGTTATTTCAAAAACTGTGAATAATTTTGCTTCTAGCAAACAAATTTAATAATTAATTCACTGGCAAAAAAATGCTCCCCACCCCAAAACATTTTTTTAACTTAAGGTGAACCTGGACTGGGTACTGGAACCTTCGGCGTAGAAACAAAAAACTGGACGTTTTCCACGAAACACCGAACTACTACACTTTTCTCGACGCGCGTTTCGCCAACCAAGTTGGCATCTTCAGGAGAAGATTAAAACTTGCGCGGTCCAAGGCGAAACGCGCGTCGAGAAAAGTGTAGTAGTTCGGTGTTTCGTGGAAAACGTCCAGTTTTTTGTTTTTAACTTAAGGTGAAGATATATTTCTTTTTGGGCATATGTTTTGCACACCATATTCGACTTGAGACATCATTTTTTATACAACTGTGAGGTAATTTGACTCACAGGTTTAAGAATTATTTTTTTCTACCACTCTACTTACTTACGTCTATAACGGGGTGTTTAGTTCTAAATGCTGCGGATTCCTTATCTGTAGATGGCGCAGCAAGTGACGCGCGGTTGAGCTGTGGGTACTTCTAAGATTTTACACAGAAGATTTGAACAAAAGTGCTGGATCACACCCAAAAAATGTTTAACCCAAAGGGCTTTAGATACAACTTTTAAAGGTTGCTAGAAGAGCCGAATGCAATATAGGCCTTAATTCGTTTACAAACTGAAAATCCATCGAACTATTCTCGAGTTATTTGAAAAATTCATAATATGAGGTCACGTAATGATATTCCATCAACCAAAATTGGGGATATTTTTTCTGTAGATGGCTATCCGCCAATAGCCGGTGGGGAGGGATTTTTTTTGTTTTTTTTTTTTAAATATATCTCGCCGTTCAAGCAAGTTATGCCGTTATTATACAGTAAGCAAGCCAATGCGTACATAGGTGATATGAAAACATAAATGATCATTTTTATATCATAGTTAGGGAACCGAAGTATGAAAAGGTCCGCGGAATCTAACTCAAACAGCCCTACCGACAAACCGATCAGCTTAACAGAAGTTAAATAAATTGCTTTTTAGACTATGCCATTAGGGTGCCGCTTACTGAGAGAATGAAATGAATAGTCCCTTATCACCCTAACCCGAAACTACTTTATTTTTAGATATGTCAGAAAATGTTGATGAAAAATATTTCTTTACACACTCAGTATTCTGTCTACGAAACAATCATGCCGTCTGGACAGATCCGAAAAAACCCATAGCGTAATCCCGGTCGAATTAAAATTCTGATCATTTGTCGGATTTTCAGTGCCCTATTCAGTATTCAGTGCCCAGTTATTTATACGTCTAAACCAAAGCATTGTTGTCAGGAAATGCCCATTTGTCGTCATCAATGATATTTTAAATGTGCAAAATTAAAATTATAGAAATAATCGGGATTTTGACATCACAGTATTTCACGGTCTTGCTTGGTAATAATTATAGAGCTTACTTCATTTCTCGTTGTTACCTGTGTCGTCGATGGCCATTCGATCTCGAGTAAAAATAATATGGGAGGAGCTTTAGTCTAGCGACGTGATGACGTCGGTGCGTAAACGTGATAGGGATTAAAGGGGTAGCACTAAAATAGTTGTGTTTTAGCAATTCTTTTAGTGTCTTATTACAAATAATAGAGCTCTTCTTTTGAGGCATCGTAAGATGTACTTATAACAGTTCGAAACGGCTATCAGAAAATTAAAATCAATTAAAATTCCACGAATTTATTTTGTCTTAACTGTACCGATAGCCTTGGACCAATGATAATATTGTGCGGCTTATATCGCATACAAAACTATTTTAATTTGTTTATTGTTTCGCGTGTGTGCAAATTTATTTCAACTGGATAATAAACAAGAATTTAACATATGAAGCTGAGAGACTCTAGACTTTCAGAACAACAATGTATATAAAGTCTGCAACGAAAGTCATCATACACCAACTTTTTGAAGGTTTAAATTCTGATATTTTTTATATTTTTATACTACAGTATGGATTTTCTAGTATTACATCTTCTGATAGGATTATGGCTTGTGAAATTCTGCGTCTAGTGCGTCTAAGTTGACATTGATTGTGTGAAAAGATATAGCTAAAAAATAAAATTGCTATGTTTTCAAAAAATTGTAAATAACTCCAAAAATGTTAAATTCTAAAAATTCTTGGACTCATATTAAAACAAAATCTTCAAGGGTTGTATGTCTGGGTATACTATTTCTAATGTGAATGTGAAGACATAAAAAAAGCAAGGTTGTCAGATATATGTAGGTATTTTCTAAAATTGCTAAATTCGCTATACAATTATACTTCATACTTCAGTAAACTGTTAGTTCGTGACGTTCTTAGAAAGCTAGTTGGGAAATATTTAAAAAAAAATACAGATATAAATTTATTAGTTAGCATTAAAATAAGGCGTTTAAAATTGCTGGAAAAAATAATTATAAATTAAAACAACTTTATGTATTATAATTTATATTATAACTTTAGTCCCACGACTCAGGGACTCGGAAAAATTTTCTTTTCCTACAGCGCTTATAACGGTCCGATTGACGTCGTTTTACAGGAACTATCATCAAATGCGTCTTTCTTAAATAAAAGTTTTCAAATATGTAGCCTAAAAAGTAAAACGACATTAAAAAAGTTTGCGAAAGAACAGCGTTAACGCATTTTTTTTATGCAAAAATTAAATAAAAACGATTTGGTTTTTTAATAGAATGAAAGTACAAGTCTTTACGAATAAAATGAGCCCATGATCGTTTCTGTACGATCATTTTTGCCTCTGTAAAGGCTGATGTTTGAAAACGTCTTTTTTTTTAAATCGTTATAACTCGAAAAAATAAAACTTTTTTTGATTTTTTTGAAAAAAAGGATCATTTTCCGCTTGTCTTGGGCTGTATTTGTAGTTAACAAGAAGTCTGTTCAAACAAAATTGGAATTTATAGATAGAGCAAAAAATGCGATTATTGACATTTTTTTTAATTTTTCTCAAATGTTTATGAACCGATTTTTTTCGCTCAAATTTCATTCGACGCGCATTTTTAAGACCTACAACTTTCTGATTTAACTTTCTTGTGTAGGACTTGAAGCTTTTTTTTTATTTGCAAAAAAACGTTTTTTTGACTTTTGAGAATTTTTTTGGTTATGTTCACCATTAAAACTCGAGTAGCAAAAAACGCTATCTTTCTTATAATTTTTTTCTCTATACGACCATATTTTTTGTTTGCGGCTTTCTCGCTTGTTTTGCATCTAATACGTCTGAAATAAATACACCATTAATAGAAACATCCTTGTATACCTTTTTGCTCAAACCCTTTTACAAAAACTCAGTTAAAATCTCAATAAAAAGTTATTTACATGGACTTCACATATGCCGAATAAGTCTCATTGTGAGTGCGTTCTTTGTAATTGCAAATCCTTCGCCACACTCATTTTGGAGCAGCAAAGAATACATCAGTACTTGATGTTTTTGGAAAACAAATTACAAGGACTATTTAAGTGATGTTCAATCTATACAGTAGAATTCAAATGTATTAAGATAAATAAAGTCCTCAAACAATGCCATGGAATCGATCCCTCATGTCTGCTCTGAAGTAAGGCAAATTGTTGATAAGTGCCCACAAATTAGGTATTTAAACAAGCAAGTACATATGTATATACTACGGAACCAGCAATCAAATCCTGAAATGTGACTTTCACATATATCGTCTAAGCTCAGTCCAAGAATTGTTACCAAATGAACAGCCGCAGAGAAATTTTCAGAGTGGCTTATGAGTAATTTGCGTAATAATGAAAATGTCTTTTGAAAAATCCTTTTTCACTGACGAGACATGGTTTTACCTATCTGGTTACGTTAATTCTCAACAAATGAGAATGTAGAGTAACAAATTTGAATTTTCTCATAAATCTAATAAATGTTTGAATTAAAAATATGTAGGGAATATAAAACCTTGTTTTCGTATCTCCAAAGCTCATCGAATTACATCCCACATCTATTGAATTTATTCAATAATGAAACTGTTTTTTAAATGTACGCCTGTCCAATAAAATAGAAAATAATACTATTATGTGGCAATTAGCATATAAAACGCCGCTATTACTGTGCTGTAGCATTCACAAAGGAGTCATTTCAATTATTTAACAATATATTTAAACGAATATATTACCTATTTATTGTTAAATAAACACGCGTATATATAAATACCAAGCCATTATTTATGTTTTCGAGTATTATGTGCGGAAACGTGACCGTTGTGGAGCATGGTCTCATAAAACTGATTGGCATCCTCTGATGGATTTTTGAGGTGTAGTTAGTTCTACAAGTATTAGCCAACAGGTTTATATATATAAAAACAGTCAATAATTTCAGATACAATTTTGAGGAAAAGATTTAATATGTATTCAACGGACAGCTTTAAAAAATATATATATTTTTACGAAGACGAGGACTTGTTAGTACAAATAACCAGTCTCAAGTCCTGTGTTGTAAAGGGTAAAATTTTTTCTTTATTTAAAAAAAATTTAAAAAGTACTATACAAAATATTATAAAAAAATATAACGAAAATCAGAATAGAGTTCGTTAGCTGTCAAAGGGCCGTCCAACACCATTAACTTCTCGGAGAGGGGGGGAAAATATTTGGGGAAAAAAAAAACCCCCCTCCCCCCCCCCCCCCAATTTTCGCGTTCTAATTTTTAAAAGAATAATGGGGTTTTAAGGGGTTAAACTTTATTAGAAAGTAAATCAACAGAAAATGTTGGGAACGAGTTTTATTTACAGATAGTTAACATCATTTTTCAGTCGGACGGCAGACGTTTAATGTGGTGTAAGGAAAATGCTCAGTTTGAACCGAAAAATTTGTGTCCAACTTTTAAGCGGGGGGGGGTTTCTGGGGTGGGTGGGGGAGGGTGGGGGGGGGGGGGGAGGGGGAATTTAGTAGTAAAAATTGTAATGTCCCTTTTCTAGGAAAATTTTCCGATCCAAAACACACTCTTACTAGTGGGGCAGGGGGTTTTAATACCCCCCCCCCCCTTTTTTCCCCCCCCCCCCCCCCCCCTTTTTTTCCCTTTTCCCTTTTTTTTCCCCCTTGAAACATTCCAGTGAGAAGAATAAAACACTCTTTCCAATAGAAGAATGAAATACCCATGGCCGCGCCCCAACCCTTGGTTGGGCTGACTGGCCAAAAACTGAACTACGATTTGGATGAGAATAATTTAGGTTTTATTTACGAAACAGTAAATGATATGGAGTTTTATTTATGTTAATACTTCCCCCTTTTTTTTTTTTTAAAAAATTTTTTTTTTTTTTTTTCCCCCCCCCTTTAAAAAAAATTTTTTTTTTTTTTTCCCCCCCCCTTTAAAATACCATTTTTTTTTCTATCATTTTTTTTTTTTTTTTTTTTTAAATAATTCCCCCCCTTTTTTTTTTTTTTTTTTTTTTTTTTTTTTTTTTTTTTTTTTTCTATAAAAAAAACATTTTTTTTTTTTTTTTTTTTTCTAAAATACTTTTTTCCATATACCCCAAAAAAATTTTTTTAATTTTTTTTTTTTTTTTTTTTCCTTATTTTTTTTTTTTTTTCCCCCCCCCCCCCTCCCCCCCCCCCCCCCACCCCTTTCCCCTAAAAAAAAAAAAAAAAATTTTCCCTGTTTCCCACGATTTGTTTCCCTTCAATATGTGTGAAGGTATTTCTTATATAGGGTAACACTTCAGTCCCTTTCTAGTGAGCTGAAATCGGTGATTGAATGTCGAGGGCATCGACCTTTTGAACTCCGCATATACCAGCGGAAAACCCCGATTTAATATAGGCAAACGAAAATAAACCATTTGTGTAATAATCAGTTTCAGGGAGGCTGTTCTCTTTTTTACAAGCTTTTATTTAACTTGCAATGTATGTATGTTCGGGTCAAATCTTGCAACTGAATTTTAAAGTAGTTATCCTCAACCGATTGAGATGAAATTTTGCATACACGTTTAGGTTGGATGACAATGCATGGTTAGCTAAGTTATGTCATTCTAAATTCAAAATGGCGGACGGTCTAAGATGGCGGAATAGTTATTTTTGCGCGCTCCCATGATATGGGTATCAAATGAAAGGGTTTGCTGAGATAAATACGAAAAAAATAATAAAATGACTTTACTCTAAATCCAATATGGTGGACCGTCCAAGATGGCGGAATAGTTATTTTTAAGCACTCCCATAACGTGGATATCAAATGAAAGGGTTTGCTAAGAAGAATACGAATAAACTGACGTCTGCGTTCAACCCTTCGAGAACTTGGTGTAACTGCCCGGCTAAACAGTAAGCTTAGCGGGGTCGTGTCTTAACTAATATCAGGACCTATACCCTAGGCAAATTCTAGCGGTGGTGAAAAAAATTCAAAATGGCGAACAACAAGATGGCCACCAAACCAATTTTAAAGAGTTATAACTTGGTATAGGTTAGGGATAGTTTGGTGGTGCTCGAACAAATGATGTAGGAACTGACAAGGGTCAACTGTTGGCGATAAAAAAAATAAGATGGCGGATCAGAGATGGCGTTCAAAAACTTAGTTGGTCCAATCGTTCTGAAATGTTGTTATCCCGGGGTTTTTAAAGTCGCGGATTATGATTTTGGGGTTGAATTGTTCAGGTCAAATCTTGCAACAGAATTTAAAAAAAAAAACACGACGATAACTAAAAAATAAAAAATAAATTAATAATAAAAAAATGTTTAATGTGAGGTATCCCGGTGTGGAAAAATTTCCCCCCCCCTTTTTCCCCCCCTTTCCCCCCCCCCCCCCCCACAGATTTACACCCCCCCAAAA